>OZ005656.1:208734478-209014478 GCA_963930645.1 Salticus scenicus | reverse complement strand
AAAGTTTCAAATGTCTAGGTAGCTTGGAAGTTATATGATTGTTGAATCATATAAACACTACCGAAGGCAGCGGGGAGCCGAAACAATTGGCTAAAAGTATTAAAAAAAGTGCATTGTCGTCCTGTTCTGAGCTGTTGTAAAAGTTTCAAATGTCTAGCTAGCCGGGAAATTATATGCTTGTTGAATCACATAAACGCTACCGAAGGCAGCAGGGACCCGAAACAATTGGCTAAAAGTAATAAAAAATGCATTGTCATCATGTTCTGAGCTATTGTAAAAGTTTCAAATGTCTAGCTAGTCGGGAAGTTATATGATTGTTGAATCACATAAACGCAACCGAAGGCAGCGAGGTTCCGAAACAATTGGCTAAAAGTATTTTAAAATGCATTTTCATCGTGTTCTGAGATATTCTAAAAGTTTCAAATGCCTATATACTCGGGAAATTAGTTAAATAAATTTCCTATTGAATCATATAATTTTTACCGAAGGATGCGGGGACCCTAAACAATTGGCTAAAAGTATTTTAAAAATGCATTTCCATCGTGTTCTGAGCTATTCTAAAAGTTTCAAAAGTCTAGTTGGTCGGGAACTTAGTTAAATAAATTTTCTGTTGAATCTTATAAACGCTACCGAAAGCAGCGGAAACGCGAAACATTTGGCTAAATTATTTAAAAAATGCATTGTCATCATGTTCTGAGCTATTCTGTTACATGTCGAGCTAGTCAGAAAGTTAGTTAAAATCGATTGCAAGATTTGTACCAAACAAACAAAAAAAGAAGTTAATAAAAACATGGTAAAAATATACGGAACATAAAAAAAGTATATATATATATATATATATATAGATACAGTCGGTAACAAAAATGTCCGAACACTAGCAAAAATTCCTATATATAAAAAGTACACTTCCTACGGTTTTGTTAAATGAATCCTTATCGAATCATGTTCTTACACTGACTAAGCACAGGATTCGACAAGGATTTATTTAACAAAACCGTTTGAAGTGTGCTTTTTTTACATAGGAATTTTTGCTAGTGTTCGGACACTTTTGTTACCGACTGTAGATAGATACATAGGTATACATATATATACTTTTCCAAGGTCCAAATTTTTTTTTCGACCTTTAGGTACCATGGTGTACTAAATACCAGTAATATTCATAATTTTTATTGCATATATCCTTAAATAAATACTCTTATATAACTAAATATATATATTCCAAGTACATTTTTCTCTGCTTCATGACGTGGTAGGAAAATATTGAGGGTCTACTTTTGTTATAACCATCATTTATCACAAAATAAATAAAAGAACAAAATAAATAAATAAACTTTCTTTTTCTTTGTCTTATTTTAAGGAGGATTTTTAGGTTTTCGGAAACATTTAAAAACACATCAAGCATCATATTTAAAATAAAAGTTCAAATAGAAGTCTTTCAAATACACGAAATTTGCAGTAAACAGATATATTGTTATAAGTCAAAAATACATTACATAAAATAATGGAACAAAATATGGAAATCGACAAATACAAACTGCTAAAAAGCTATTAGCATTTTTTTTTTTTTTTAATTCATGTCTAATTTACACTCATGTCCATAAATTAAGGATAATGCTAGCTGAGGCAAATAAAGGAAGAAGCAAACCAAACATGACTTATTCATAAAGTCCATTTATTAAACAAAAGATCAAGAACAAAAAAAGTGGTTTATGTAGGATACCATTTATAAAAACTACAATTTTTGCTCCCTGAAGCAATTACAAAAAATATCTCCCTTACAATGGTATGATGGTTAATACATTGTATGTCTCTCAGATGATGAAATACAGTCCTTACAACTCCTTGGAATGTTGAGTATTAAATTATTGATCTGATCTTGGGAAAGATTACTCTATTCAGTAAGCAATGCATTCCGAAGTTCCGGTACACATGTAGGAGGTGGTTGACGGACTACAACTCGTCGGAAAAACATGTCCTACATATGCTCTATCGGATTCTAGTCAGGTGAGAATGCTGGCCATTCCATGCGGGTGATAGCTTCAGATTGTAGGCATCCGTGTTCAACGTTTGCACGGTGAGGACGCGCATTGTCATCCATAAACACAAATTCTGGGCTCATGGTACCCCTAAACAAACGTACATGTTGCTCCCGAATGATGTCCCGATAAATTTGGCCTATCGTTCTTTGCATTTGAACATGTTCTGGTGCCCAGTCCCCCCCCCCCAACGAGCACTCCTGCCCCACAGTAACGGTGTCGTTCAATGATGTTGTTTTGGTGGTAATGGGTACCTGACGTTCTACCTATGAAAGTCTGGCGTGAATCACGCTGCAAGCTAAACCTGGAATCGTCGTAAAACATCACACAAGCTCACTGTGCCGCTGTTCACATTGCATGTTCTCTGCTCCAAGTTAACCGCTGGCACAGTGCATTGCCGTGAGTAGAACACATCTAACAAGCCTGAGAGCATATAGACTAATATCTCCCAAACGTCTATACACGGTTTGTCTTGAAACTATGGCACTCGTGGCTGCAGACAGCTAACGAGACAGGTCTGATGCTGTGCTTTATCTGCTTATTTTGGCAGTTATTGCCAAATACCGGTGGTCATTCGGCATTGTAACTCAGGGCCGACCAGTACAGTAACGTCGACTAGCATTTCCATCATTTTGGAATTGTTGCCAAAGCCTAGAGTTGACACTTTGGGCGATTCTAAGTTCCCTCGATACTTCTATCTGAGTACGCTCACATTCTAGTCGCCCGATAATTCTACCACGTAAAAAAATATCTGCATGCGTCCTCTGTGTCATAACTATTCGGTTGTGGCACTGAGCGGCATACAGAACGGTTGTGAACAATTTTCCTTCTTTGCTCCCATTCCTTATCTACCCCCCTTCTTACACTTTCGTCATTGTAACATCATATAAGCGTCATCTGATGGCTTCCTATAATTTGCATATTATTCTTAAAGATGTCTGTGGTATTTCTACAGGTGAAATTTTTGCATTAAAGTTCGATTTCAGTGTGAATCTGAATTATCCTTAATTTATGGACATGAGTGTATTTCTGACTTCTTTCTCTATGCATTACAAATTAATGGCAACATACCGCAGCTCTAACAAAATACCAACTATTTAAAATATATTTGGAAAATAAGAAATATTTCCATTGGTGTTGTGGAAAGGAATCGGAATTGGCAAATATTTATATTATGCTATTAAAAATGTTATTAAAAAAGATACATATATACCTATTTGAATGATTATATAACTGTCACATTTGCTATCAAAATGCAATTTCTACTTTGTATATCGTACAAAATAGATTGTAGTATTTTACAAGCTTAAGATACTCTTTGATATACCATAAAAATTTTGATATAGATAAAACTATTAAAAACAGAAATTGATTCTCAATTTTATATGTTTTCTTTACTATACTTTGATCATCCAAAATTTATGGTACAACCTGTTTTCTCCTTTTCTTCTTTTGCGCATAATTTTGAAACAAATGAACATATAGATATGTAATTTGGATGGCACATTCTTTATCAAATTCTTAATCGAATTTTGTATAACGTTAATACAAGTAATAATTTTTAAACTGCCATATCTTCAAATTTTTAAAAAGGTTTGAAACAAATGAAAAATAAAACAATTTCAACAAAAAAAGCTAAATGAAAAAGTCTTTCAAAGGTGCATTACAGATAACTGAAGCTGCATATGCCTCCAAATGTTAAATTAAAATAAGATTTTTATTCCTGTATTCCCTTTTTTTTCCCTCCATAATGAACTTTTTGGAAAAATATAGTTATTAATTTGAAAACATTGAGCATTGTCCAAATAACAAAAAGGTCAATAAATCTTTATATATATATATTTGTAATAAATATATATTTGTAATAAATATATTTGTATATATATATGTATATTTAACTGTTCTCGAAAATGGTAGCTCGGACGGTCACGTGATTTAACACAAAGGTGCCCTTCGTAGGGTCATTGCGCACATCGAACTCAGATTTTCGAATTTTTTATTACTTTTCTTTTAATTAATAAAAATAGGAAAATAAAACTTCCCGTTTCTGTAATGACGTAGGAAGGAGAATCTTAGGAGGATTTGATTGGTATATTTGATTTTCATAGATTTGAGTGTGTTTTACATTGAACTACAGCTACATTATGAGAAATTACGAGATATTTCATTGTTTTATTTGATTTTCATTGGTTTGAGTGTATTTTAACTTGAACTAGAGCTACGTTATAAGGAATTACGAGAGATTTGATCGGTTTATTTGATTTTCATTGATTTGAGTGTATTTTACGTTGAACTAGAGCTACGTTTAGATTTTATTTAAAAATATTTGAATTTTTAATATTTTAATATTATGCGAACTTTAAAGAGAACAAATTACAATTGGCGCCGCAGGCGCCCGAGAGAATTTTTTTTTTTTGGTAAAAAATTTCATTGGTCTCTGGCCAGCTAGTAATTTTAAAATGAGCAGCTCATCCAATTTTCATGTTCAAATGCTTATATTTTTAAAAGTTATCTAAATACTGAATAAAGGAGAAAGAAAAAACAGAAAAGTGAATACAGGGGAAAATATCTGGTTTGAATCTAACATTTGGATGCATGTGTACCTTCATCTATCTATAATTCACTTTTTGATACCCATTCTCATTTAGTTTTCTTTGGTAAAATTGTTTAAATTTTTCATTTTTACTAAAGCTTACTTTTGAGAAAAATTGAAGTTATATCAGTTTAAAAACTATTACTTGTGTTAAAGTTATATACAATTCGATTAATAATTTGATAATAAATACGCTATCCAAATTATATATTCATATGTTAATTTGTTTCAAAACTATGCGCAAAGAAAGAAAACAAGAAACGGGTTGTACCTTAACATTTGGAGGCTCAGTGTATTAAAAAAATAAAAAAATAAAAAATAAAGTATAATTTTAGTAAACTATGCAGTATTAAAATAAACTATCCTTAAATAAAAATTTCTGTTATGTAAATTCTTTAAAATATTTCTGTAAATTCATAAAATAAAATATTTCTGTAAATTCAATTAAAATACGTTATATAAAACGTATGAAGAATTTTTTTTTTTTTTTTTTTTTTTTCGAAATCTCCAAATAACATCTTATGGTAAAGCGTAAAATGAATATTTATTTCTATATTAATATTGTTTTTAATTTTTGAGATGAAATAAATATAAAAAAATTATATGTTGTGGCCACCACATGATTTTTTCCCTATACGATATCATTCAGTACAAATCTTATATGTTAAAAAAATTTATGAAAACTAAAGTCAGTCCTTCTGGCCGTTCTATCCGACCGATTTACTTCATTTTTTTTAAATGAAAGGTATTTAGACACAGATATGTCATCAATCATTGAAATTTACTCAACTCCCACCTTACTCAAGTTATACTCAAACGCGATTCTTCCCTGTACATTTCTTATGGGACACATTCACTCAAGCAATTCGAATTCTCATAGCTCCTCTTCTAATGAATGGATCTTGATCGTTTCACTCTCAGAACACTCAGTGGATCAAGCTCTTTGTTTTGAGCTATTAACTGCTTAAATTCGTTGAGTTTGAGGAAAGTTATGCGTGCACAATCAACTTTACATTCAATTTTTTCAAGATTTTCCTTCACTCAAACCTCTATAACTAGAGTTCTAATTAACGTAGGCTGTTGACGCAAGTCTAAGAACACTCAGTGGATCAAGTTCTTTCTTTTGAACTATTAACTACTTAAATTCGTTGAGTTTGAAGAAAGTTATGCGTGCACAATCAACTTTACATTCAATTTTTTCAAGATTTTTTCAAGATTTTCCTTCACTCAAACCTCTATAACTAGAGTTCTAATTAACGTAAGCTGTTGATACAAGTCTAAGAACACTCAGTGAATCAAGTTCTTTCTTTTGAGCTATTAACTGCTTAAATTCGTTGAGTTTGAGGAAAGTTATGCGTGCACAATCAACTTTACATTCAATTTTTTCAAGATGTTTCTTCACTTAAACCTCTATAACTAGAGTTCTAATTAACGTAGACTGTTGACACAAGTCTAAGAACACTCAGTGGATCAAGTTCGTTTTTTTGAGTTATTAACTGCTTAAATTCGTTGAGTTTGAGGAAAGTTATGCGTGCACAATCAACTTTACATTCAATTTTTTCAAGATTTTCCTTCACTCAAACCTCTATAACTGGAGTTCTAATTAACGTAGGTTGTTGACACAAGTCTAAGAACACTCAGTGGATCAAGTTCTTTCTTTTGAGCTATTAACTACTTAAAATCGTTGAGTTTGAGGAAAGTTATGCGTGCACAATCAACTTTATATTCAATTTTTTCAAGAATTTTTCAAGATTTTCCTGCGTTTGGTGTAAATCAATTATTTGAAAAAAAAATTAATATGAAGAAAATTTAATTTTTACATAAACGAGTTTTAGATTTCTCAAAAAGAATCTAGAATTTTAATTTATATACTTAATTTATAATATGCCCCCTTTAACACGTTCGCTGCCGATCCCGCGCCAGCGCGGGATGTGACGTATCACTTTACAGGTGAAAGTTTACTTTAGGCTGCCGCTTGGCAAAATTTCGAAAATCGCCAAGACGGCGCCATTTCGCATCGTGTTCCGAATAGCAACCTTACACCGGTGGCATACGAAAACGAGCTTTTCGGCGATCTAACCTAAAAAGAAAACGCTTTTTGAAAAAAAAAAAATCCGAATAATAATAATACATAGGACAAAAGGAAAATTTTCATAAAATAGAATTAAAAGAAAAAAAAATAATTACGAATTTATAACTAATCACAAATACAAAAAAAAAAAAATATATACAATCACATCAAATGTCCCTGAAAAGTGTGTTGCTTTAGTAATTGATGATAAGTGTTTAGATGATAGTTTTTTTATTTCCAATAATTTAACAGCTATAAGTACAGTCGGTAACAAAAGTGTCCGAACACTAGCAAAAATTCCTATGTAAAAAAAAGTACACTTCATAAGGTTTTGTTAAATAAATCCTTATCGAATCATGTTCTTACACTGACTAAGAACAGGATTCGACAAGGATTTATTTAACAAAAATGTATGAAGTATACTTTTTTACTTAGGAATTTTAAATTTAAATGTTTTCAAAAGTTGTATAAAGTAAATTATTTATCATTAATATTTTATTTATAGTCCTCATTCATTAGGAATGAAAAAATAAATCCGCAACTGGATAATTATAGCAAATTTTAACGATTCTCTATTATAATGGTACTCTGATCTGTTCACTATACCCCTATCTCAAAATGCATGAAATTAAAAAGTATACAAAATTTTGTACTGTAGCAACCAGTATTGGCATAAAATTCAAAAATATGCCTCTAAAATTCTGGACCGTGGTTGCCCAGTCGGTAGAGCACCGGGCTCGTAATTGGAAGATTGCGGGTTCGGTACTCGAGCCTGCCAAAAACCATTGTGTATACTAATGGTGGCTGGTGCTCATAAAATCTGTCGTGCCCGTAATGTTTTCCATGTTCCCATATTAATTATACCTCTGGGTGTCTACGAAGCGAGAGAGTCATCCCTTCCGTGGAGGATCAAAATTGTGATGGCATGTCCCTGGACAACTCTAGGGGTGAGACCCAGACCATCACCAATTGTCCATTGCGCAGCACTAGTGTGACGTAAAACACAATCAACAAACCAACCTCTTAAATTCAAAGTACCTCTTAAATTCCAACTCTATTCAACCAGCCAAACAGTACTAACGCAAACATCACAAATATTCATATTTCAAAATAGATGATTGGTTGGGTTTTACGTCACAGTAGTGCTGCGCAATGGGCGATTGGCAACGGCCGGGGACTCAGCCCTAGAAGTGGTCCGGAATCATGCGATCAAAAATTTGATCCTCCATGGAAGGGTATTTCAAAATAGAATACTTTCTCTCTAATAAAACACGTATCATCAATATGAAACCGAAGTGATGGCGTCAGCGAGATATTTTATCTGCTCAGTACAAACGAAACTATTTGCTATGGAAATTTAACTTATTACTCATTAACTCCAGAGTTTGCTTGTAACGAGCAGATGAATTTTTACACGTTTGACGTAATACAGCGTATTGACGTAACACATGACGCAAACAAGCAAAGATAAACACAAAGCCTATAACATCTGGCGATGTAGCGCTCTTGTGCAACACGTCAAACATATTCGGCGGGTTAAAGGAAAAAAACGTCATTTCAAATTTTAGTCACGTGAAACCGGCAGCGAACGTGTTAAAAAAAAAAAATAAAAATAAAAATAAAGAATCTTATAGTGTTCATCAAATTCAACAATCCTATACATTATTTTTCAACGTATTGAGGTTAAAAAAAAAAAGTTTTTCTTTTAAGTTAACGATTCGCATTTTCACTAAAGACACGTGTTTATCTAAGAAGGAAATGTTGCTGCTTACTGTTATTTCTAAATCTTTTATAAGTGAAGATAAGTTTGTCACCAATCGAACAGATTATTTCCGACAAGTATAACCTGTTGTTCCTCATTCATCACGAGCTGCTACAGTACAAAATTCAATCAAGTTTTCACCTCTGTGGTCATTTTTTAAAATCTTCAAGCTCAAGAAAAATATGCGAGCTAAGGTGGACGAATCTGAATTTGCAGACTTCCTCTTGAAAATTGGTGATGGTGAATACCCTTCTAATGATGAGAATTTAATTGAATTGCCTTCTTCAATGATTTCAGATAAAGATATTGTCTCTGAAATTTATGGTGAAAGTCTATCTTCATACGTGAATCTTTCCACAACTGCAGTTGTTGCACCAAAAAATGAACATTGTGACGAAATTAATAGGACAGTTTTAAATCTACTTCCAGGAACTTCAAGGTCTTACACCAGTGTCAATACTTTGATAACTGAAGAAGAAGGTGAACTGTTGCAATTTCCGCCGGAGTTTTTGAACAGCCTTCAGATGAGTGGTCTACCTCCTCATGTGTTAACTTTAAAAGAAGGTGCCATTGTAATGCTTCTCAGAAACTTGAATGCAGTTAAAGGATTACTGAACGGGACAAGACTATTAGTCAGAAAAATGTATGACAATATGCTAGATTTAGAAGTTTTAACTGGTGTGAATATTGGAGATCGAGTACTGTTATCTCACATCGATTTATCACCATCTGACACGACAATGGCCTTCTCTTTTAAACGACGGCAATTTCCGATTAGATTAGCGTTTTGTGTTACCATCAACAAAGCGTAGGGTCAAACGCTGGATCGAGTTGGAATCTATTTGCCTGATCCTGTTTTTAGCCACGGACAATTGTATGTTGCTTTATCTCGAGGAAAAACATTCAGAAATGTAAAGGTACAAATTAAATCTAAGGGCCGACGCACAGCTAATATTGTCTGGAAGGAAGTACTGTAAAATGATTTTATGTAATAATTACACCCACTCATACATAGTCTATCCTAATGCTGCGGAGCAGCACGGGTCCTCTAGTTATTTATTAAAATTATCTTCCTTGATGAATGAAGACGATTTTTATACTAGAAAAGTATAACACTACACATTCAAAGTAAATTTTATTAAATTATCACAGATTTATGGTTCAGTCATCCCTTTTATAAGCACTGATGAGCTCTTTATAGAGTTACCACAACGAAAATTAACCTCCCCCCCCCTCATCGGAAGAAATTAATTCCCCCCAAAGGGGCGAAGCAATGCTTCTGCATATACATTTTTGTTTCCTCCAGTTGACTGTCACTGTTGTAAAATAACTATTTTTAATTTCATAACGATTCACAAAAAGTAATTTTCCTTACTGATATGTATGAGAAATTTTGTCCTATACCGTCATGTTAAAAATTTAGAAAAAGCGGGATGGCAACGTTATCTTTTAGAAGACTATTACCAAAATATAATAGGCACTAATTTTTGTCAAGGTGCAACTGCAAACCAATTTGTATGAAATTCTGTACAGTAGTTCCTAAAATACAGTTGCAGAAATTTTGTCACACAGAAGCAAAAAGACAGATAGGCATTTTCTAAATTGTGATCAAATCGTATTCTAGACCTCTCAAATCGTATGAATCCATCGAAACTCGAGGTCAATTTTTTTTTAAGAAATCAATACTTTCTTCTATTGAATATACAAGAAAGGAAAAAACTCTTTTATCCGTCATATTTAAATTTTTAAATAATGGGACACAAGAAATCTGGTATATTCAAATATTAAAGAAATAATAATAAACTAAGTTTTCTAACCTCAATTTTAAGATTATAATTTAGTTTAAGACTTTACATTTAGGTTAAGATTTTAGGAATTAGCTTTTATCATTTAACAAATGTTTAAAAAAAAAAAACTTAATTTTAAAGGTGTCTGATTCCGTTAAAATGGACATTTTTCACAAAATAAATAAATAAATTTAAATTAATACAAAAATTTGATTATTTTTCTATTTTTACTTTGTTACTATTTTTACTTTGTTCTATTTTTCCAATTTCTGGTTTTCAATAGATTTACACGTTTTGAGATGTCCAGAAAATGATTTGATCAAAATTGTGAAACGTTACGCTGGGGACATTATGAAACATTATGCTAATTTGTTTTAATATCATATCGGCCGATAAGTGTGGCTGGATTAATACAATATTTCCCGTGAACAGAAAGGCTATAACTCGGATTTTATTGCATATAATTGCACACAAATTGGTATATTATGAAAAACTATGTGGATTTAGTTTATGTGCATCTCGGCTGATAGGTGGAATTGTTATGCTTCAATATTTCCCATGAACTAGAAAGCTATATCTCAGATTCTATCGAATATAATTGCACAAAATTTGTTACATGTGAGGACTAATATGAAACACGATGCTGATTAGATTTGAGTGCAAATAGTGTTGTGAAATATAATTATTGTATGCCCAATATATGTATTTTCACGGACAATCAAAACATTCTACTTTCAATTCGAACTGTGAAAAGAAACAAATGAGGCATCTGCGCATGCCTACGAAACCGCTCGCACCTGCATCAATGTACTTTTTTATTTTCTTCAGTTGTCATGTAGACCTTTAAGTATTCGGAGTGTGTTTAGCAGCTCCGTAATACAATTTAATTTTATGTTCTTTTCTTTCTTAATTCTTTTATTAAATATATAAAGGCCACAAAATCATCTCGTTATTGAGTGAATCTAATTGAGTGAATCTCTTAATAAATTGAATCTAATCAATGTTTTCTTTATAGAAGAATTGATAAATGATTAAATTTCAAAACCGAAACAGGAACATAAAGATCGGATGCTCATTAGAAGAATACAGGTAAGAAGATTTCCTTAATATTATAATTACCTGTAAAATTATTCTATATAAAATATATATAATTATAATAGATATGTGGGACATCTCAGCAAATAGAAAATAACATTCTGTGCTACTGAGGCAATTAAAACAACAGATTATGAGCACAGAACAAAAAATGATGTCACACTTTCTATATATATAAATTCATTTATATAAATATAAAAAAGTATAATATTCTATTTTAAGATAATATGAATGAAATGTATTAAAAATACAAAAATAATAAATGAATTGAAATAAATTTCGATTTAAAAAGGCATCCGATCTCGAATTAGAACTGAAACCAAAAGTTTTGGTTTGAAAAATATACGTTCTAGAAACAAAAAGAAAAAAGGGAAATAAAACTCAATTGAATTGTTATTAAGTATAATAAGAAAAGAAATATTATATAATCAAAATATTTGCAGTGATCAAATAATAAAGTTAAAATGGCCTTTTCAAAAGATATATCGATGATAGATAAATTAAATTCCACGAATTATGATTTGTGGAAATTTAAAATAGAAATGATGTTATGCAAGGAAAATTTGTTTGAATTAATAACGAACGAACCTCCCAATCCTATCACAAATGAATGGACAATTAAGGATCGTAAAGCCAAAGCGATCATTAATTTATCGATAGAAGACGACCAGATCGTACATATTAAAAATCTCGCGACTGCTAGGCAAACGTGGGATACTTTAAAAAGAATTCACAAGCGATCGAACTTATCCAGTAAATTATTTCTATTGAGAAAGTTATATTCTGCTAAACTAGCAGAGGGTGGAAATCTATCTCAACATCTAACGCACATATATCAGATCCGTGATAGATTGACCGCTATAGGCGAGGTGATAAATGATGAGCACATGTCAGCTCTTATGCTATGCTCACTTCCTCCAAGTTTCGATACATTGATAACGGCAATTGAATCTAGAGATCAGGAAGACTTGACCCCAGAATTCATCAGGGGAAAGTTACTTGATGAAGATCTAAAAAGATCAGAAAACAATCAAACAAATAATGAGAGCGCATATAAAATGCACATTAAAAATAAAACACCACCACGAAAGTTTTGCAATTATTGCAAAAAGAGTTCGCATAATAAAAGCGATTGTTGGCATTTAAAAAATAGAGAAAGCAACGAATATAAACACAAAGAGAATGACTATAAAAATCCTAATAACTATCAAAGCAATTTCTACAGTCGAAATAAATATAAAAACAAACAAAGATCAAACATGATGCAAGAAACGGAAAATAAAATGAAAAATCTGACTTTTGTGGTAGGAAATTCAAACAGAAACTCGTTTATCGTAGATAGCGGGAGTTCAAGCCATGTGTGCAATAATATGGAAAGGTTCATATCATTTAAAAACAATGATAAAACACAAGTTATGTTAGCCAATGGTCAATCTGTAATCTCACAAGGTTGTGGAGATGTAAAAATAGAAGTGAGAAATTCTAAAAACGAAATCAAACACATCACACTTAAAGACACACTCTTCATTCCTGAAATTGCCACAAATTTAATTTCAATAAAAAAGGCAACTGAGAATGGTTGTCAAGCAATATTTAAAGAGAACACTTGTGAAATTAAATTTCAAAACGAAGAATATATTTTTGCAACAGTAGCTGACAATTTGTATGAAGTTAGAACAAATGAAAAAACAGAAGAAAAAATAAACATGACACAAACTTGCGATAATACAAATTGTGTTAAACTATGGCACAGTAGATTAGGACACAAAAACATTACACAAATAAAGGAACTCGTCAGTAAGGAAATGGCAACGGGAATTAAATTGAACAATTGTAAACACGATAATAACTGTGAAATATGTATTATGTCAAAATTAGAAAATGATTCATACCCCAAAGTAGCTACACACAAGACAAAACAAACATTAGAAACAATACATTCCGACCTCTGTGGCCCATTCCAGACACCTACGGTGGGTGGAAAAAGTTATTTTCTCACTTTCATCGACGACCACAGCCGCTACACTTATATATATCTGTTGAAAAATAAATATGAAGCCTTAGAAGCTTTCAAAAATTACCATGCACTCACTTCCAATATATTTGGAAGAAAAATTAAAAGTTTGCATTCTGACAATGGTGGTGAATATATGAATAAAGAATTTGAAAAATTTCTTCAGAGTGAGGGTATACAACACCAACTCATTGTGCCCCATTGTTCTCAACAGAACGGCGTAGCGGAAAGGAAAAACCGTACTTTGGTCGAAATGACCAGATGCATGTTAAATGAAAGTCAATTAAATAAAAATTTTTGGGGAGAAGCTTTAATGACGGCAAATTATTTACAAAACAGACTACCAACAAGTGCCCGTGAAAAGACACCATATGAGCTTTGGACTGGTATGAAACCAGACCTCTCAAAAATAAGAACATTTGGCTGCAAAGCTTATGTTTATGTGAACAAAACTGATAGAAAAAAGTTAGATGATAAGGCGAAACCAGGAATTTTCATGGGTTATGATTTAAAAAGTAAAGGATATAGGATTTATGTAAGCAACAACATAAAAATCTGCAGAACGGTAAAATTTCTCGAAGAGCATGAAACTCACGAACATTCTCGAAACATTGATCAAAATGCAATTAATGAGGAATCTAAAATTCCTGTTATTTTAAACAATGAAAATGACGTAACAGAAGAACACAATGAAATTCAGAATACACAAACCCTAAGGAGATCAGATAGAATAAACAAAGGGGTACCACCTGATCGTTTCGTTTTTCTCTCAACTAATACAAGTTATATTGAACCGAAAACATTTGATGATATAGTAAACATGAAAAATCATATTGAAAAGGAAAAATGGTTAGAAGCAGCAGAAGAAGAAATAAAATCATTAAATAAAAATGAAACTTGGGATCTTGTTGATCCTCCACCTAATACACACATTGTTGGCTTTAAATGGGCTTTTAAAGCAAAATACAATGACTCTGGAAAAATTGAAAAATACAAAGCACGTCTCGTGGCGAGAGGTTTTAGTCAAAAGTATGGAACTGATTATGATGAGACTTTTGCCCCAGTGGCTTCTCATACAACAATCAGAACCTTCTTGATAAATGCATTGTACAAAAATTTGCAGTTAACTCACGTTGACGTGAAAACCGCTTTCCTACATGGAGAACTAGAAGAAGACATTTTTATGAGCCAGCCAGAAGGCTTCATAACACCAGGACAAGAGAATAAGGTGTGCAAATTACGAAAAGCCATATATGGCCTCAAACAAGCAGCCAGGTCTTGGAATACTAAAATCAATGATACACTGATCAAATTAAATTTCACTGCCTGTGAATCAGACAAGTGTTTATACAAAAGGTCAAAGGACAATAATACAGTTTACTTACTTATTTATGTCGACGACATATTATTGGCAGGAAACAAAAATGAAATACAAGAAGTAATAAAGGAACTTGAAAAAGAATTCGAAATCACAAATCTAGGTCAAGTAAATAAATACTTAGGAATACAAATAGAGAGAGGTGATAATGGGACATTAGCTATACATCAGAAAAATAAAATAAATGAACTGGTTAGGAAATTTAATTTGCAAGAATCCAAACCAATCAACACACCACTTGATCCAGGATACCAGAAAGATGATAAAATAGAAAATATTCTACCAAATAACACCAAATATCGGCAAGCTGTAGGAGCTTTGTTATATATAGCAACGTTAAGCAGACCGGATATCTCGGCAGCAGTTAATATACTTAGTCGTAGAAATGAACAACCTAGAGAAAAGGATTGGCAAGCCGCAAAAAGAGTAATTAAATACTTAAAAAGTACTAATGACTATAAAATAAAATATAATGTTGATCAAGAACCTATTTTAAAGGTTTTTGCTGACGCCGACTGGGCAAATGACACACTTGATAGAAAATCTACAAGTGGTAATGTTTACTTTGTTGGGAAAAACCCGATTAACTGGACATCCAAAAAACAGAACTGCATAGCACTGTCAACAGCTGAAGCTGAGTATATCTCGGCTGGAAATGCAGCAAAAGAAACTATATCAATATTAAAACTACTAAAAGATCTTGATATGGAACAGAAACAACCAATCGTTATTTATGAAGACAACCAAGCCTGCATTAAACTCGCTGAATCTGATAAGTACCAAAGTCGCACGAAGCACATAGATGTGAAATACCATCTAATTAAACAGTTGTGTGAACAAGGAATTATTAAATTGAAATATATCTCAAGCAAGGATATGACTGCCGATTTGCTTACTAAGGCACTTCCTAAAGCGGCATTCATTAAACACAGAGATAAACTGCAACTTATAAAAACTTAATATATATTGTGCAAGGTGGAGTGTTGTGAAATATAATTATTGTATGCCCAATATATGTATTTTCACGGACAATCAAAACATTCTACTTTCAATTCGAACTGTGAAAAGAAACAAATGAGGCATCTGCGCATGCCTACGAAACCGCTCGCACCTGCATCAATGTACTTTTTTATTTTCTTCAGTTGTCATGTAGACCTTTAAGTATTCGGAGTGTGTTTAGCAGCTCCGTAATACAATTTAATTTTATGTTCTTTTCTTTCTTAATTCTTTTATTAAATATATAAAGGCCACAAAATCATCTCGTTATTGAGTGAATCTAATTGAGTGAATCTCTTAATAAATTGAATCTAATCAATGTTTTCTTTATAGAAGAATTGATAAATGATTAAATTTCAAAACCGAAACAGGAACATAAAGATCGGATGCTCATTAGAAGAATACAGGTAAGAAGATTTCCTTAATATTATAATTACCTGTAAAATTATTCTATATAAAATATATATAATTATAATAGATATGTGGGACATCTCAGCAAATAGAAAATAACATTCTGTGCTACTGAGGCAATTAAAACAACAAATAGGTGGCACTGCTGTGCTGCCTTCTAACCAGTGAATAGGAAGACTAAATTTCTACTTCTATGGTATAAATGCACAATTTTTTTTACGTGAGATAACCATTATGAAAGCGAATTCTGAATTAGTTTGGGTGTATATCGGCAGCTAGGTGGTGTCGCTATTACTCCCTTTCTGTGCCTTTCTACATGACTACATCTCAACATCTGTTGATTAAATCACAACAAACTTCATATGTGAAATATTTTTTCTCAGAAACTATATTAAACTTTTGTGCATGCATGTTCAAATGTAAGTGATGCATTTATATGGAATTATATAGAAGACAGTATTGTGATGGCCACAACATAATAGTTTTGTCTTATTTTAAAGAGAAATAGTTTAAATTTCCAAAATATACGTTTAAAAAAAGGAAACTGTATATATTTTAAAATATGAATAAATAAAAATCTAATGAGTAAATAAATAAATAAAAATGCATACTCATTTGCAATAAACAGTATTACTGCTTTAAATCAAAAATACATTATGTAAAATATAGGAACAATGCATAGAAATAAAATAATAGAAACGACTTGAAATACGTTTGCATATTTTACGAAAAACACTTCCAAAACGTTTCAATATTCATTCACTCTGCATCACAAAAGAATGCAAACATAACATAGGTTTAACAAAACATCAGCTATTAAAAGTATGTTTGTAAAATAAGAACTATTTCCATTGGTTCCGTGCAAAGGAATCGAGGTTGGCAAAAATCTATTGTGTACTTTTTTGAAAATTTCATTGTAAAAGATCTATAGAATGTTTATATAGCCGTCACGTTTGTTGTCATAATACTATTTCTATTTTATGTGTTGTATAGAGTTAGTTGAAGTGTTTTGCAAGCTCAGAATATTCAAAATTTTACATATAAAAAAGAAATTTAAACACAAGTCTTTCCTCAATTTTAGATGTTTTCTTTTCTACGTTTATAAAATTCAATGGTGAATTTGCTGAACAGTACAGCATTTTTATAAAGTAAGCTTAAGGTAAAGACACCGTGTTCGCCACCCTTAAAAAGTGTAACAGTATTCTCCACTCTCGCAAAAGAAATGTTAAAATAAGCGTTAATTTAAACCTATGAATTTGAATCTGTCCGTGCTAGATTTCGTTTCTAGAAAACCTCAGCGCGAGCGGATTCAAATTCATAGATGTTATTAAATGCTTATTGTAACACTTCTTTTACGGGGGTGACGAACACTGGTGTCTTCACCTTAAATAAAACCCGCTGATATATATGTATATCATTTTAAGTAATTTCTACTGTTATTAAAAATTCAAATAAAATATGTTATTGAAAAGGTTTAAAGAATTTTCTCAGAATACTAAGTGAAATTTAATGGTAAAGCTAAAATTATAAATTAAATTCATTATTCAATAGATATTTTAATTTTCAAGTTCTTATTTAATTTCGTTTGTTGTCTGTCACGGTGAAATCTTGCAAGCAAATCTCATACAGCCACTGATATCCATTAGACACCTAAATTACATCCAATGATCCATAAAAGGTACAAAATATCTATAAAATGTCCATTAAATGTCCTGGATATCCAGTACTAATTATAGCTATCTAGTAGATGTTTAAATATAAAAGAAATTTAGATGTGCCTTTTTCGATATCTAATAGATATAACATGGTAGATCAAAACAAAATTTAGATGTTTTCAATATCTATTAGATCTAACAAGTCCAATTATTGGATATTTGGAGATACGAGGGTAAGTCAAAAATTATCCGCAATGTAACTAATAACTTTTCTTACAGTGTTTATACGGAAGTCTGTCCTAGTTTATATTATTGTTATGATGTTGCGGTACTGAAATGAAAGTTTGATCATAATTCCTCCATTTGTCTTCCTTTTGTTACAGATATATCATGGCCGCTCCATTAGAGGTTTGCACCAAAGAGGAACAACGAGCAGTGATCCGGGGCATCCTCCGTATAGTCCTGATCTTGCCCCTTCTGACTACCACTTGTTTGGTCCACTCAAAGCGGCATTAAGGGACGGTCGATTCCCCTCGGACTCAGACGTGAAGTACTCGGTGCATGCGTGGCTCGCTGCTCAGCCGAAAACCATCTTTTCTGAGGGCATGCGGGCGCTTGTGGAACGATGGACTAAGGGCGTTGAAAAGGAAGGTGAATATATTGAAAAATGATGTTAACGTACGTTTTCTATTTGTATTGTAATAAAGGTTATAGCTTACATTGCAGATAATTTTTGACTTACCCTCGTACATTGGATATGTAATAGATATTTGATGGATGTAAAAAAAGAGTGATATTTGTCGTGTTAATAGACATCTGTTGGATATTTACAGAAGTTTAATGACTCATTTTAAAACTTTTAGATGTCTGATTGATGTAAGTGGTTCTGTGGGTTTAGACTCATTTGCCATTATTTGACTGAGATGATACATGTATAATTCTGTTAACAATACACACTCCAGCAGTAATGTCCATATGAAGGTCCTGGAGGTTTTGATACGCGCTACTATGTAACTTCGTTTATTGTCTGTCAGGTTCAAATCTTGCAAGCGAATTTTAACTCACTTTCTATCATCTGATTAAGGTGAATTTGTGCATATATGTATAACTTCAATGACAATACATTATCAAGTAATAACGGACTTATTGAGGCCTTATTATGCATTTTTATTTAACATCATTTGATGTCTGTCAGAGTGAAATCTTGCAAGCGACTTTAAACTCAATCTCTATTATCCCATGGAACTGAATTTTTACCTCCCAGAATAATTTCAAAAACAATACATCCTCCAATAGTAATGGACTTGAGAAAGTGGAACTGGAGTTCTGTGTGTAAATACCCCCCAAATAAAAATTTTATACTGGAGTTCTCTGTGTATATACCCCCCAATTAAAAATTCTATTTCTAGTTCTTATCCATATTTTAGCATTGGATTGAGCTAAAATTTTGCTTGCATGCATAACTCCGACCGCAGTACGAGTAATAACGAACTTGACGTCAAAATCAAATAAATAGGTTTCACAAGCAATAAAAGAGTGAACTCAAAATGGCAATTATATCGTGAAAGAATTTTTTGTTCAGTTATGAGAAAGATTATCAGCTCAATGTAATAAAACGATGATTTTTTATTACAAACCTCTCTTTTTCTCTATTTTTTTTTTTTTAAAGATCCGGACATGGTGGCAGAAATCGGAATCCTTTTTGGATTTAGCATATCCTCATACGCAATTTATCAAAAAAATTTTAGGCAGCTGATTTTTTTTTTTTTTTTTTTTTTGTTTTTTTTTTCAATCCTGTGTAATTAAACTAAATAATTGCAAGATAAAAAGAACGTTTTATATACTATGTTGAATCATATAAACGCTACCGAAAGCGGACCCGAAGTGATTGGCTAAAAGTATTAAAAATATGCATTGTCAGTGTGTTCTGAGCTATTCTGAAAGTTTTAAATGACTAGCTGGTCGATAAATTATATGAGTGCGTTGAATCATATAAACGCTATCGAAGGCAACGGGGATCCGAAACAATTGGCTAAAAGTATTAAAAATTTCATTGTCATCGTTTTCTGAGCTTTTCTAAAAGTTTCAAATTTTTAGCTATTCGGGAAGTTATATGATTTTTGAATCATATAAACGCTACCGAAGACAGCGGGTATCCGAAAAAAAAATAATGCATTGTTATCGTGTTTCGATCTATTCTAAAAGTTTTAAATATCTAACTAGTCGGAAAGTTAGTTAAAAAAAAAATCTGTTGAATCATATAAACGTTACTGAATACAACGGGGACCCGAAAAAGTTGACTAAAATTATTTAAAAAAATGCATTGCCACCGTGTTCTGAGCTACTCTGAAAGTTTTAAATGTCTAGCTAGTCGAGAATTTAGTTAAAAGTTGATTGCAAGATTTGTACTGAACACAGAAACACACAAACAAACAAAGAAGAATTGAAGTTAATAAAGACATGGTAAATAAAAAAGTGTTGTTAGTACACCGAGAGAGTTCGCAATTATTGAATGGTATTTCTTAGAAAAAGTACAATTTATATAGTTATCCTATATATACAAACAAGACCTTCCGGCTCAATCGTAATAGTAAATTGATTTTAGGCGGATCGGGTTGGTTAATAAATTTGGTTAAAACCTTGTTTTGTTGCTACGTAACCGAAGTTTATGCAAATCAGTTCATAAAATCGCTTTTTATGTGAATTTGAAATTTACATTTGGCTACTTTTTCAAAATGAAACAGCAGACTGTAAACGTGTATGGCACTTTGATATGCGTTATATAGTTTTAAGCAAACCGGCTCATTAATATATATTTTAATTCAGTTTGAAAATTACAAACGTCACTTACTTGGAAAAAATATGACGGATCAAGTTTGCCAAAGAATTCATCCCAGATATTTCTAAAATTACGCCTCTCTACGTCTATTTTTAAAATTGGTTCAGTATTTTTAAAGAAATCGCGATGACAAATGTTCAAATATGAAATATGAAACAAAATGGTAGATCATGTTAATTAATATACTTGGTTGACACCTTGAATTCCAATATTTAACTATCGAACTTCAAGCAAATGCGTTATGAAACGTGTTTATATATATATATATATATATATATATATTCTGAGATTGAAATTTTTAAGTGGCCGCCACTTGCCGAAAAAAGACGAAGCAAGTTGACCAAAAAGCGCATTCAAAATATTTTAGGTAAGTCTACTGTCCAACTTCGGCTGGAGTTGATTCAGTATTTCGAAGTCCTGACGGTGAAATTTTTAAATGGTAGCGCGATTTAAACAAGCTATTATTTTGAAACAACATGGTGAATCAAATTGGTTAATGAGTTTAGTTGAGAACTTTATTTACATATGTACATACGCAGTGTTCAGCATATTTTCAGCGATGTTCAGCATATGTTCAGCATATGTTCAGTGTTCAGCTGTTTGTAAATATGTTTCCTATCTGAATTTAAAATTTTTTAGTGCCCAACATTTGAAACGAAATAGCCGATCAAGCTGATATTTATAGTTGGTTGAGATTTTCCTATCGGCTTTGTATATAAAGAATTTCAAGCGAATACGTTCTGAAATAAATTTTTTATGCAAGTGAAAATTTCAAGTGGCCGCTACTTGGAAACAAAATGACGTAAGAGATTTTTAAACAATAAAGATAAATAGGTCTATTTTCCGACAATTCCTTCATGTTAAAATCAATATGTTGTGGCACTCACACGACTTTCTCTTATCTGCATTACAATAATATAAAGGCAGATAGAGCAAAGTCATGCGTAAGATAACAAGAAAAGAATCGTACTCTAACATAATTCTCTGTCAGTAGAGCTACCTCCCCCCCTCCTAACCCCCCCCCTCCTTTCGAATATAGTAAATACAGTCATTTAGAATTTAGACCAGCTAAATTATTTTAAGATGCGCTGAAAACAAATGTACAGAAAGATCGACCGATATAAAACTTGACATTAATATTTAGGGAGCATTGCAATGCGTAATCATGAAAAAAAAGTGCTGAAAATTTAATTTAAAAAATTTTATTTGCCGTATGAGGAGACAAATGAATTTTCATTATTGAGCAATTTTCTTGGGCATGGTAAAACAGTAAAGAACTTTAATCAATTACATTCAATAGAAAAGAATGCTTTTGCTTAAATATTGGTAGAGTTGCATGTCATCTATAAATTATTAACACACCACATTGTGTTTAGACTTAAATATAGTCATATAATAAAAACACAAGCAAAATTCGAAATGTATTCCCAGCATACATCCACTACATCCAAATTACATTTCAAAGCATACTCCCACTATATTCTCGTTCTTTTGGTAGCCCTGTAAATGAATATGGAATAATTTTTATGTTATAAGTTACACGAAACGTGCTTTTATGCATATAAAATGTATATATCCATTTCATTTGGTTTACTGCAGCCTATAGATATTAAACAGCACCTATCGAAAATGTGATTGAATTTTCTTGAGTGAACTGTACACGAGCCATTAGATTGATCTCAACGTAAAGATTAGTGTAGATATGATACAGATATGATACTATATGATACAGATTTAGAATACCGAGATTGAATTTCATACTATGATTTTTTCTTGCGATATGCTGATAACAGACAGACCGACCAACTGCTAAAAACATATTTTCGGATTCAGAAACCTAAAAACGTATAAATACAACAAAATCTCAATTTGTAAGATTTCACCAAAAACAATACTATTTCTACAATATGCTGGTGTAAGAGAACGTAATAAATAAATAAATAAATATAATATATTATCTGCTCTCCTTCATTAGAGAAAGAAAAAAAAAAACAAAAAAAAAACAATAAAACTTGTTGTTGCTTTCAAAAAGGTTTTAGAAATAAAGGTAGAATAGTATTTATAATTAATGCATCAAAATTTTTTATTGATATTTTAAGAAATTCAGTCATTAAAATTTCAGCGAAAAAAACTTTTGATTGTATATATATATAGGGTGTTTCAAAATTTGACCGACAAATTGAGATTGATGATAGGGAACATCAAGAAGATGAAAACTTACTAAAGAATATATGAAGTCACAAACCACGTTTCGAGCATAGAAATCGCAGAAAACCAAAAAGGTGGAATGGACGCACTGACCTGTTGCATGGCCTTAACGTTCGCCGGATTTCAGTCAGTTTGAGATTTTCCGATGGATTCACTTTAAACAATTCTTTTGCTTGACGCATGTGGACACACCGGTGGATCTCAAAACGTGGATTGTCGTTGTTGCGGCAGATATCAAAGGTATATACACGACATCGTGTCCGGGAATCGTTTTAATCGTCATTGTCGACTATGCAACAACATCAGCGAACGCCATTTCAACAACTCTTGTAATTATTAATCAAATAAATCATTTTGTAGTTAGTATTATACTTTTGTCGTTACAACGGACATCAGAACTTACATGAGCACTTTTGGTGATTTTCACCCTCTCAGCATGGTTTCAGACACCAAGTATGCCTACTATCATTCCTCTCAATTTGTCGGTCGAATTTTGGAACATCTGTATATACATTTACAAAAAAGAAACATTTTAAATTTATTCTAAGTTGCGTGATAATTTGGTGAAGAGTATAAAGTGTGTACACAACATTGCTTTTGTCTTATAAAAGTGACACTCAAAATAATAATAATAATAATAATAATAATAATTTGAAGCTATATTACTTTCTTAAAACATTAGTTTTGATTTTAAAATGGAAGAAACTCAAAATAAGTAAAAAAGTCGGATTTCTTTGCTTCTTGTATGTGTAGTATTAAAATATACCAACAACATGTTTTGTAACTGGTTATTTACGCAAGTAGTATATTTGAAAGCAAATATTTCTAAAACTTTGATATGGTTAACTTCATAACTCTCAAAACTTTACGCAAAAGATTTCAAAAACATGTATTTCAATCTTTTTAAGTGCTAGTTATTTCCATAATTTACCATTTAGAGATAGCGAGTCTAATTTCCTAACGATCGGAAAGATATTTAGCATAAAATCGTTGCACAAATTTCCTCTTAATTTCAAGAATAAAGCATCAAATTACCTTACAGTAAGATTTAAAAGTATGAACTTTTAGTCGTTTATGTAAACTTTTCTAGTAAGTATGCCTTATACTTTTAAATTAAAAGCATGTAAATTCTTGCATAAAAAGTTATTTCTATAATTTTGTGTTCTTTAAAATTTATTAGATTTCTTATTTACTGTTGATCAATAAAAAGTAATAAATTAAGCACCATAAATTGCAAAATCTTACAAAAACTGTTGTGGGTAAATATATAACTAATCAAGAACGTTCAATAATACACCTTCAGAAACAACGAAGAAAATTTACAGCAAATAATAAAATAAAATAAAATTGAAAAAAAAAATAAATAAAATAAAATACTGGCGTAACATGAATTCAATAAAATGTGAAATATATATATATAGGGGGGAGTGGGGATGAATGGGATATTTTTCATGTTTTTATTAATAACGTTCAGCATATGTAATTCAGAATTTTGTAACATTGCTCATAAGCACACTTCAGTAATCAGTTACAAATAAACATACTAACTTTAATAAAAAGTTATCATTTTTAATTATAATATATTTTTTTTTAATAAAAAAAGAAAAGAAAATGGAAAGAAAATAAATTTTTAAAGTTAAATTGGTTTATGTGATTTTATTACACACTATGGATTTACTGAAATTATCAAAAACTGATGTATTGACTCAAATTAACATCGAAAGGCAAAAGTCGTTTGGTTCGCACAGTTCCTAATGCTCTAGGCTTTGGTAATTTAATCTAATAGGATTTAATCTAAAAATAAATAAATAAATAAGACACTAGAAAGAAAGAAATCATTATAATAGAGTACGAATTATCCAGATAAATTTTTGTTTCCGACTGATCGGCAAAAATAAGCATTTTATTCTGTATTACATTAATAATCACCAGGATTTATTTAATTAGCTTGATTGAAATTGTGATTTTAATCAAATTATTATTAGTTTATGTTTATTATTTTTTTATTATTGATATCATTGATTTAAGTTGCATTGAATATTCTAACTTATAATGTTTTTTAATAATAATTATTATAAACAAAAATCGGAACAATTAATTTCAATCTATTTTTCTCTAAATCCATGCTATTTTTATAATTCCATGTTATAGCTACTGAACTACAGGTTATAAAAATAAAATATTGAAAATCTGTTTACGATTTGTTTTATTATAATTCTTGTGTACAATTTTAAATTAGCACATAGTGGGGAATGTCCCATTCATCCCCACCACCACATGATCATATAAAACAGAAAATATGTTTAATGAACAATATTCAATATTCTTCTTGAATATCATAAACACAGTAAAAGATTATGCCTTTTCATCATATAAGAGTTATATTAACTTTAAGCAAATAGTTAATTTCTTAACTACTCCCTAATTGAATCTGTAAAAGCTACTTTGGCAGCAGAAAAAGACACTTTAATTTTTTTCTGCCCTTCTATAGATAGCACAACTCTGAAACTACACTTGTAGAATGGCCTGAGTACTGCCATATATCAGAAAAATTGTCAAATTTCTGGTGCTTGCAAAACATAAAATTTTTGCTACTGTCCCATTCATCCTGCGTCCCATTCATCCCCACTTCCCCTATATATATATATATATATCTTTATAAATAGAAAGTTAAACATACAACGAAAAATAAATGAAACTTCAGCTGGTCTGTCAATTACACACCTTTCTCTTACAATGGTTTTAAAACTAGTATAAAGACCGGTTGCAGATTAAGATACATAATCAATAGGTAAAATAATAAAATTCAATTTACTTAAAAATCTAAAATAAGTTCAGAAAGTTTCGCTTGAGTGATGATTTTGTATGAGGGTGAGGGCAGTACATCTCCCCCTCCCCCAGACACACACACAAATCCCCATTCAATAATAATAATATATAATATATTTATAAGAAACAGTAATAATAATAATAAGAGTTGCTATTAATTTGTCTTAAAATGTGCCAATCACGATTAAATTTTTAGTGTCGCGACCTCATGCGAAACTTAAAATACAAAATCTGAATTTTCCTGAAATTAATTGTCTTTAAGTTATGCTAATAATAGGTATCCATGCAAATCAACAGCTAAAAATTTTACTTTCGTATTCAAGGAACGTCAAAACGCGATAAACATTAAAAAAAATATATATATATTAAAATCGAACTTCAAAAATACTTTTTTTCTCGTATGCGTATCAGAAATAAACTTTCCATCGTAAGCAGTATTCGTCAGTATAGTAAAATGTAGCAAAACATTTCGCCAATGTCATTCAAGGGAAGCCCTGTATATTGCGCATAGATTATATGCACATTACACTCTGTACTTATATTTAATTATTTGGGAAAAACACATAACGTAAATGAAGTATACTTCCAGCAATTTCCAAGTATAGCCTCAATCTATCTAAATACTTTGGGTAGCCCTATAAACGACTGAGGATTGATTTTCCATACCATAACCTACAAAATACGCTTTTACGCATTAAAAAAAAAAAAAAAAAATGTTCATTTCATTTAATTTAGGGCCGCAATTGTACTTACCAATTTTTATTCATTTATTTATTTTTATTTTATTTTATTTTATTTTATTTTTCATAGACACGTATTACACTGTATTTGAATTCTCTTGGGTGAACCTAGTATATGTTTTTTCTGTAAAATAATAGAAATAACAATTAGATAAGTTTTTAGATTTTTTTTTCTCCACTAGTTAAAAACAAAACGCATTTCATTATTTATTTTAAATGCGATTGGAAGTCTTTACAGTCCTTTCTGTATTCTGGCACAATTTTTTTTAAAAATAATTATACAACTCAAACATTTGAGAAATGCATTATTAATTCACAGATATATACATCCAATATATAAAAAAATTACTAAATATATATAAATATTGTTTTGACAGATGGAATAGAGACTTCTTGCACTTCATAAATAGAAAGAAATATTAATTTTTTCGATATTCTTATTCAATTGAAAACTATGAAAAAACAAAAAGTAATAAATAAAACTTGTGGAAAAAATACATATTATGAAAAGTAACACATTGTCATATTTTATTTTAAAAAATACCATATTGAACTCAATCACAACTTGAGATTGAGAAAATGAATTTGTTTATTCTTGTAGCAGCTTATAAAAATATTGATGGAGCAATTGTAAATCAAAAAATATATACGTGTAAAATAAAATTATGTTTATAAGAAGTTAGACTTTTAAATATTTTTAATGCGCTAAAATTCATGAAATTGCATTTTTAAAAATAAAATTAAGGCTAAAAGTATTTGCTCTACAAAAAACTGAAATTGCATTACATTAAGTGCTGAATTTGACAGCCTAAAAGAAGTAATACTCTTCCAAACAAACAGTTGAAATCCTTGGGGATTTTGAAGGGTGGCATTCTATGAAATTGCTCCTGTCGATCTTATAGTATGACAGATCGTGATAAATTTTTAATATGATGAAGAGCATATTTCATTTTATATTTTTCGTTATTTAACGTAGAGTTAAATAATGAAATATATCAAGAAAATGTTATGACAATGCATTATATAGGCAATAATGATGCTATTGATAATATAACATGTTTCTGTTAATGAAAAATTCAAAATAGTATTTATTCTGGACAAAAATAATATTGAATGTTTGATGTTTTGTATGTTTCGACTTTAACAAAATTACATTTTGATAACAAAGTTTTTTGTAATTTTTTTCTATATGCAAATCTGAAATTATATTAAATACTGTAGGAGACTACTAGGATCGTTATAGGAAATGATCTCTGGAAGGAGAATTGTCCCCTTGTGACGGATGACACTTGAATTTGAGAGCCATCATTAGAGATATTATCAAGTTATTCATCAATAGAGTATCACGATTGGGATTGTGTGGATTAAAGCCGATTTACAACGCTATGGTGCTAGGACTATGAATTGAATGCTCTCCATTTTTTTTTTTTTTTTTTTTTTTTAACCCGTTAGTGCACAGTGTCCTCATTTGAGGACAGCTAATAAAATGGCGCGTATATTTTTTGTGATTCCTTGGAATGATTTCTGTCTTTTAGTGACAGTTTATAGCGTCACTCTAAATGATCCCTGAAAGTTTTATGTGCCTACTATTAATTATTATTTCATAATTTGGATAGTCATTTTATAATTTTTCATTCGTCGCACATATATTCGCTTTTTGCGCAGGTATACTAACTTAAATCAAGTTGAATAATTATATATATTGAAATACTTTATTTTCTGATTTTTGTCAACATGTAATAGGAAATTAATCCGTTATCTCATTTTTTTTTTATCTCGAAGTATTCTCACTAGAACACTAAACGTCAATAAATGGGGATAGGCTTTAAATTTAAGACTATCAAAATAATTATTTAAGTTAATATATTTTACTGTCAGTTGTCTATATTAATTTAGAAGTGAAATAATCATCTAGTAATATTCTGCAAAATTAATTAGGGCGTTAACGCGTTAAGGGATCATAGCCCGTATTTACGTGAGTTTCGGAGAAAATAACGAAAATTCTTAATGGCTAGGTTGCAGAACACAACCTGAGATCAAATCCAGCACTTCTCATCCGCCATCGTTGAGTACAGAACCGCTCAACCGTTTGTGGGGCAAAGAGTTTCAGAGGATAATATAAATATATGTAAAATTGGGTGCAATGTTCAGTCTGATCATTATGTACTGAACAATTTTTAATGAAACTGATCGATGATAAGCTACAATGTTAAACGAAAAGACAGCATATAGACATATCATCCCGTAAGCTTCTAAGGGGCATAATAAAATTTCCTGAGTAATGAGCAATCAAATGTAATACTATAATAATATTAATTTTGAAATACATCCAGTAAAATTAATTTCAAATATTTTGGGAGACACAAGGTTTAATAAAATATTTGTCTTCCGCCTGTATTGACTAAAAATTTTCTTTTCTTAAATTTAATATTTTCTCCCCACTTCTTTTCATATTACTCCATACTTTTTTACTCTCTGTATTTTATACAAGTGGGTGAATTCTATTAAAGTCAAAAGGTCATCCTTATTTTGAAAGAAGACTTTAAATTTGAATAATCTATTTCTAAACCGCAATATGTATGCATCATCTGCCTTTTACAAATTGAAAATTTCATTCTCCACATATGTATTATGCAACGACGTATTTTACTTCAAGATATTCTTTGGAGAAATTAGAAGACATTTCTCCATCGGAGAATATTGCTTGTATTTTTTCTGAAGGCGCTCTAAAAAATAATGAATTTTAAGCTTTAAATAAGCAAGTGAACATTGAATTTATTGCGAAATGGGAATATATATAAATATGACCGCTATAAGCATATACATTACGTCATTTTATGTTTATTACTTTTTATTATTTTCAATTAAGAAAGTATCGTATTCGTAAAAAATTTCAACTTTAATTATTTGATGGATGTGCATGTTATGAGGTGAAAGATACGACATTCGATAATTTTTAGAAAATATTCGCCTGTCTGCGTGTGAGAAAATTTTCCACCGACTCAAGCTCGAGAACTAATGGACACAATTTCATAAATGTCACATTTAGTTCAACTTTACAATAAAGCTATTGGACACATAATAGATGTCTTTCTATATTTAAGGTTGTGCTTTATGGTAATGAAAACTGTCCACACTTACCGAAGGAAATATTTTGGCAGATAAATTTTAGATATTTTAATAAATATTCGTCCCTCTGTGAATTTGTATAGGAAAATGTAGAAAAAAGTTCTGTGACAGCTAGTCATGACTATTCAAACATGACAATCTTTTTTTTTTTTTTTTGTTATTATTATTATTATTTATTCGGTATGAATTAGTAAGTTGTAGATATTCTAAGACTTTCTTCTATTTTGTTTTACATAACAGTGCTAGCTGCCGGTTAACATGAGCAAAATCATTGAACATATCTTTTTACAATATTAGGGGCTCTGCCTGACTGCTCTCTCCACTCACCAACGCCCTATCAAGTTTTCGCCTACCCCCGACTCGCGTCACTGATTATCCCTTTCAGCACTCTGCCGGCCTATTTGCTTCTTTGCCTTTCATTGAATAGAAAAATTAGTAGTGCATAACACAAGACAAAAATAAAAAATATAGAAATACACATATTCAATGTCAAGTTGAAATACGTAATATATATATCAATGTCTAAATATAAGGAAGTACTATGCTAAAAATAAGATTTTTTTTTTTTCAAAATATAAAGAAATTAATAATATCTAGACCATTTTGCGTTACAGCTTTTAGTATATGGCGTCTTTTAAATTTTTATCACTATTTGGAGATGAAAAAAAAAATAATATCTAGTAGCTATCTATTTTTTCTAATGCTTGTACTTTTTACTATTAGATTTTTAAAATTAATTTAGGGCAACATGTAATACTCTGTATATTTTGAATGTACTGCTAGATAATAATTTTACATATTCGAAGATACCTGAAAAGAAAATATTATTTTTATTATTATTATTTTAATTTGGAAAATACTCTTACAGCTTCAATTTTTAATTCTCTCCTGTCTTCTTCTTAAACTAACGAAGAAAAAAATCTACTCGATTGATTAAGAATTTGATAAGGGTTAATATATTATATTATATATAATTTGGTAAGTGTTAATAATTGATAAGAGTTTTAGGTGATGATTTTTTTTCCTTAGTATAATTAGACCTATGAAATGTATCATGGAAATATCTAAAAAGGTTAAAAAATTATCATTACTAAATTAAAAAATTCTGAAATGAGTTTGAATTTAAATCTAAATACTTTTTTTATAACAAAATATATCCGAATGATTTAAAAATATGTTCTTTAAAAAAAAAAAAAAAAAGATAAATTCACTGTAAAGACAAAAAGAAACACAGTCAATTATATAAACACGGCATTATTTCCTTATTCACACACACACACACACTCACAAAAAAAAAAAAAAAAAAAAAAAAAAAAGAAAAGAAAAAAAAATATATATATAAACAATATAAGAAATTGCCAGCGGGAAAATTAATTTTCTAAATGTAGAGATAAAAAAAATGGTATTTGCTGACGATAATGACCTCACTGAAGAAATTGATGTGATAACAGAAATTATTTGTAAGATGGCAAATATAGTACCTTTATAAACACGACGCTTTTAATTAATAATTTCATTAATTAAGATGATAGGAATTTCTGACTGAAATGTCTTTCTTCGAGAATGCGGCACACACTGATACCCTCATGGTTCGGACAAACTTTCCCTCCGCGAGGAAATGCGGTCGCAGACAAGAAAAAAAGAAAAGAAAAAAAAAAAAAAAACACTTCAGAGACAGTAACTTTTTTTTCTTTTTAATATATAGAGAAATATTTAATTATAATAAATATCTAACAACCCGAATGAACTACTACGTCAGAAACGCCAAAGAAAAATATTTGAGATGCATACAGCTGTTTCAGTAACCTTAAGCGTACCGTCTTCAGTGCATTCTTTATGCACTGAAGACGGCACGCTTAAGGCTACCGAAACAGCTGTATAAATCTCAAATATTCTTCTTTGGTGTTCCTGACGTAGTAGTTTATTTAGGTTTTAATAATTCAATGCCAAGTTTCCTGTTACTATTAAAGATTTAACAGGTTTAGTTTTGCAAATATTTAATTATTAAATGCAGAGATATTAGCATATGAATAACCACAGTAAGAAAATATTAGCAAACCACTTGTCAAGAAATGTTTATATAAAATAACCACATAATATTTTTTAAATAATCATCATACATTTCAAGTTTAATATACATATATGCTATAGAAACTAAAGTATATGCTTCCCGTAAACGAAGAAAATTGCAGCTTAGCATCGCCACATTACAACCAACGTACACAATATTAAATAAGCTTAGTTTTTATAATAATGGATGGTTCGCATATTAAGAATTGTTTGATTATGCATTATAGAATCTGAGATAGATTCTTCCCGTAAATGAGGAATTCATCTCTTGTGAAATAAAAACTATAATTTTATAGACACCGATGTATGTCAAAGTGCAAGAAAATATAAGTTTTTAAGAAAATCTGTGAAATTGTTTTTATCTAGAGCTGTCACAAACATTCTGCCTAACAAAGAAATATAATATCCAAAAATCGTAAAAAGCTTATTGAAAGCTTCGGATTTGGAGCAAAATATTTTTATTTTACATTCTATAGCTTCTCAAATAATGTTTTGTAATGAAATCTATATATTTTTTCCCCTTTGGAGCACATATTAAATGACAATAATTATAAGATTAAAAAAAAAAAAATCTTTTTATATACCATGTTTTTAATTTTCCTGTTGAATCTTAACTATAGAACTACATTAGCACTTTATCAATGTGTATGAAATTTTTTAAGTGATAATGATATCAATATTTGTGAGATGCATAATTAATTTTTTTATAATTTTTTAACGTTCATGTTAAAGTGAATGTATTTATTTTTATGTCAAAAGAAAATGAACTCTTTTTTTTTTTTTTTTTTTTTTTTTTTTGGGGGGGGGGGCAACAAATAAATAATAGCTAATACTTTAATGTCTATTTTTAAAGCTATTACGAGGTTATTATTTTCATAATTTAATTAGTTAAAAGAAAACTAATCAAAAATTTGAAAATCGGGCTTCGAAGTATTGTGTTGTCATCGGGTTCCGAGCTATTCTGAAAGTTTCAAGTGTCTAGCTTGTAGGGAAGTTATTTGAAAATCGATTGCAAGATTTGTACCGGACAAACAACAATAGAAGTTAATAAAAACATTCGTAAAAAGTAATTATACACTGTTAAAATTTTAAACAGAAAACTCTGTGTAATCTGTTATCTTAATTCTTATGTAAAATTACAGAAAAAAATCTGGAGTGACTCCACTCCACTTTCCGAACATTGAGTAATTAACAGTTTTGTAGATAAAGTAAAGAAAGAGGAGTTGTTAAACAAACAAAATAAAACCATAACACAGTGTTTGAGTATTTTTATCCATATATTACCCGATGTTTTATTTAACGCTACTGAACTTTGAGCCCATGATCATAATCATAAAGAATTTTTCGTTGTGTCCATGTAAAAACCTATAAATGCTAGATTCACCAAAATGCGGATATTTAGCGCAACAGTGATTTATAATATTCATATAAATTTTCATCTCAATTGAATAAGGCGTTTAGATGCTATCGCACTTTTAAAAATTTGGGTCCCATTGGCCATAATGATAAGGAATTTTTCTTTGTGCCCCTGTAAAAGAACTGTAAGTGCTGAATTCACCAAAATCTATACAGTTCGTGCAACTGTAATCTATAACATGTGTAAAAATTTTATGCTCAGATTAATAAAGCGTTTAGACGCTATCGCACTTTTACAAATTTGGCCCCATAAGCCATAATGATAAAGAATTTTTCCTGGTGTCCCTGTAAAAAAATATAAGTGCTAGATTCCCGAAAATCTATAGGGTTCGTACTATGGTGACTTACAATAATACGTACCAACTTTCAGCTCTTTCGAACAACGCGTTTAGACGCTAGCGTGTTCACTCACAGACATACACGTATACATACAAACATACATACACACACATATACATACATCATCGTAAAAATAGTGGAAATGAACTCAGGGGACCTCGAAACATATAAAAACATCAAAATCTCTAATTCGGATTTTTGACATGATTACAATACTTTCCTCACTATAGTGTTCGGAAAGTAAAAATAAACGGAGATGTTAAAAATCTTATATTATACATTCATCTTAATAACTAATATTAATTTAATTAATTATTGGTGAGAATATATTTGTGACTTAGAATGCTTTTTCTGAAGTAGAAACAGTCCTTTTTAATTTTAATTAAATAAATAAATAATAAAATTAGGTAAAAATACAGAATAAAGATTGATAAACTCGATTTGTCATCTATAACAATTACTGTAAATTTACAGAGACTCTGGATAAATATTTACATTAAATTTACAGAAGTTTTTAACAGTGTAGAAATATATGATTCTTTTTTATGGAGAAAATACCATAATGCTTAAATTTAAAATGCTGCATGTAAATTCTAAATTATTTTAAATCTCCATTTTTTTTTCTTTTTTTTTTACTGTGTAATTTTTGTAACTAAGAGAACACTTCTCGGTACTGAATTTTATATATTTTAATTACAAACAAAAATAGTGCAAAATTTTAATTTATAATAACAGGAGACTTGGTGTTGGAATATTAAAACCCGAATAAACTACTACGTCAGAAACGCCAAAGAAAAATATTGCAAATGCATACAGCTGTTTCGGTAGCCTAAAGCGTACCGTCTTCAGTGCAAAAAAGATTCTAAATCAGGAGAAGTGCTCGTATATATAGGAGAGGGGCCGGATTTAGTTCAACCAATAGGATTACGGGAAAGGTGGGGAGAGTGGCCAATAGGAATTTAGGAAAGTTAGCTGTGTAAACAGTAGAAAAATTAAGAAAATGTGGACTGAATATAAAATTTCCAACAGTCAGACAAATAGGGAACAGCGAAATCACAATTTACAAGGTTTTTAAAATTTTTATAAATATGAAAAGCTTCAAGGAAATCGAGTTCATGAATGGATTTAGGTCTGCAAATTATTTTAGCTGAATTAAATTTAGAATTATGATTTTCCTCCCAGCAATGTTTAGAAAATCGGCTATTTCTAAATCGGCTATTTCTAAACATTGCTGGGAGGAAAATCATAATTTTAAATTTAATTCAGCTAAAATAATTTGCAGACCTAAATCCATTCATGAACTCGATTTCCTTGAAGCTTTTCATATTTATAAAAATTTTAAAAACCTTGTAAATTGTGATTTCGCTGTTCCCTATTTGTCTGACTGTTGGAAATTTTATATTCAGTCCACATTTTCTTAATTTTTCTACTGTTTACACAGCTAACTTTCCTAAATTCCTATTGGCCGTTCTCCCCACCTTTCCCGTAATCCTTTTTATTGAACTAAATCCGGCCCCTCTCCTATATATACGAGCACTTCTCCTGATTCAGAATCTTTTCTGCACTGAAGACGGTACGCTTTAGGCTACCGAAACAGCTGTATGCATTTGCAATATTTTTCTTTGGCGTTTCTGACGTAGTAGTTTATTCGGGTTTTAAAATTTTAATTTGTCATGAATTTTTGTCTTGCGTTTGAATTCAAGAGATTATAAGAAAAGTAGTAATTTCTTAATTTCAAAATAAAGAAGCAGTTTTATGAAAAATACGCTGGTTAACATTCACATAAATTTTTAGAAGGATAAATATTTAAAAATTAAAATTTAAGAATTTTCGCAAATTTGTTTTGTTGAAAAACAAATTCTCTTGCTCACTGACCATTTCCGAAATTTCGAATCCTTTCCCCTAATAAAATAAAATAAAATAAAAAGTTTGAAATTCTGTAAATCTTTTAAATAGTATTTGAGGAAGAAAAAAAATAATATTACCTTAAAAATATTTTATAGCTTCATAGATTTTATAACAACCATGTGGCTATTTTTAACTGCATGGATCTTTACAATCTTCATCGTTACTAGTTCTTTTAAAATATGTAAAACCGTCGACAACTGAAAGGCGAAAATTTAGGAATAAAGTATATTTTTCTTCTTTTTATAAAATAATAATAATAATAATAATTAATTGGTTTCAAAAGTTATCGAAAGGCTTTTAAAACTAGTGTTGATGTAATAGTGAGCAAAAACATTGTAAGTTAACTGCACCACACATTTCAAAAATACGCAATGGTGATTTTAGATCAAATTAATTAAGCATGACTTTTTACCACGATGTTCTTTCAGGATTAACTCATTTGTTTGATATATATACATATATATATATATATATATATATATATATATATATATATATATATATATATATATATATATATATATTAACTGCATCAAAAACTTTTCATGCGGTTTTTGTTTGTAGCATATACAGTTTTTAAACCAATCCAGTGTCATTAAAAAATTAATAAATATCTAAATAAGCATGACAAACAGCAGTATAGTCACTAGATACTCCAATCAGAATATAGAAATACAAAATATTTGATTTAGTATTTACAAATTATTGCTTAACCACACATACATAAGCGTTAAAAAATTTCGTTTTCATATTTTATAACCCAAATGTGTTGAGTTGCTATTATAAAAGAAGAGCAAATCTGGAAAATCAGAAAGATATCGTCGTTAGAATTATTTGAAGCTTAACTGTTTTCAAAGAAGAAAATACATAAGCGATTTATTCCAAATTTTTGTCAGAAATCAATGCATACTATGTTATATAAAATAAATATTTACACAATATCGGAAACGCCAATATAAAAAGTAAATAAATAAAATAAAAAGCAAAAATTCATGCAGCACGCATTGACTATTAACACCTTCCAACTGTGCGTGATTGTTTTATCGTATATTTTTCAACGCTCTTTGCTTACGTTATTACACAACCGACAAACAGAAGAATTTACAGGCATACAGATAGATTAATTAAATTCATAATCACCCTTAAACGTTATTGGAAAGTGTTAAAAATGGTTAACGCAAAAGAAAATTTAGTACTTATTTTAACTGCAGCCCTATTTTAATGTGGCAATGTAAACCTGAAGATTAACCCATATCACACTCTATGCAAAACATTATTTTAGTATATTAACAATAAATTTCATTTTCTTTATGATTTTTGCTGTAGAATGTTATTCAAACGTGACTTATAAAAATGTCTGTCTTGGCATTTTTTGGGGTATCCCTGTACACAAACCATTTGTGCAGGACCTGTTAATGCCATTTTAAACAGGAAACATTCCATAGTGAACTTGAATAACGTATATCATTATAAAAAAATCTTAAAATATTTACGGACACTGAAGGTGGACATACGAAGAGGTAGACAGATGGGCAGTCAGAGAGATACAATAATTCAAATCTTATTCACTTTTAAACATTGTTAAAAATTGTTAAAAATGTTTAATGTAAGCGAAAGTGCAATTCCAGGTAATTCCAATAAGTGCCATTAAGTTAAATGAATGTTTTTGTGTGGTCCTGTAAATCTCAATTCTAATCATGCAATATTCTATAGAACACATTCTTTAGTGTATATGCATAACATATTTCAATTTCATTAAAATTTGCACAAAGTAAAATTATTAAAATTGGATTATAGAAATATGTCTCAGACAACCCAATGCTTTGGAATATTTTCGGGTGTCCCTGTACATAAACCAGTAGAGATATTCACATCATTTTCAATATGGAACATTCGACAGAGAATTTGAATAACATATGCCAGTTTCAAGAAATGCCATGAATATTTACGGGTGTTTTCGGCGATGATTTGGGTATTACAAATGCATAAGTAAACATTTTGGCGAGAAACGGTCGAACTATTTTAGTGCCAAATTTCAAATTCCGCCAAGAGGTCCAAGTTGTTTCTATGTTTTTGCACAATTTTTCTCCATTTTATTTTAAATATTTTTGTAATGCGAAAGGGGAAAAAAGGAAAAGTATATATATTTTTAAATTGATCTAATTATAAAAAATATCACCATGTAAAATATTATCTGGTTTCCGTTCTGTTTATTATCAAAAACGAAATAACTAATGCAGTTTTTCATGTATTATTGACATTTCTATAAATTAAATTAAATTAAATTAAATTAGCGAGTACCAAGACATTGAGGTGAAGAAGTCTCTGGCAAAATTAGCGAGGACCCGAAGCGAAATTTTAAGCGATATTAATGCATATTCTTTTTAGTTTTAATTTGTAGAACGGTATAAAAAATATTGATTCTTTCTTTAATTCATTTAAATATATAGTTACCAGCGAAGCGGGCAAAGTCTGCTAGTACATAATAAAACGAGATACGAATTTTTTTCAAGTAAATTTAGATGGAGAACACTTTTTGAAAAAAAAAAAAAAATCTTGATTTATTCTACTTTAAATTTTATCCTCTGGCAATTTCAGATTATGACTCGGAAAATATTCATTTTAAAGCAATAAAAGGAAAAAGTCTGCTTGAATTACCACATGAAGTGGAACATAATATTCAAAGAATATTTTTATAAGATTCAGTATGCTGTATTATAAGAAGTTTCGGGCTCCCAGAAAAGGATTTATTTCTCTGAGATTGTGCAAAAATTGTAAGAATATTTTAGATTTTCTGTAACTTCTTCATTGGACATTACAATTTTCTTTTATTAGTTTTCGTTTTATTATTAACTTTTAAAACATAACATAGATTTAACAATTTTGCATATATAGTATAAAACACATATAGTTCTTTTATTTATTTATTTATTTATTTATTTATTATTTTATAATATAGAGATGATAGATATAGGTCGACTAGAATATAGAAACAATTAAATAAAACCAATTTTTACAATGAAAAATTAGATACAGAAATGCATAAAGCCATACATTTTTCATAGATCTCTTCCATATTACGAGCAATTGTTAAAATAGTTTGAACTGCATTTTTCTCTTAAACATTTTACTAAAATTAATTTTGGTATATATTTTTCCGATGTAAGATGAAGATTTCTAACATCTCAAATATTTAATATTCATTAAAATGTTGAAATATATAATAAAAATAATAGCACCGATAACATTAATAAGAATAGAAATATGAATAATAATAATAACCTAAAGAAAATTATTTCCTTATTTATACTTAAAAAAATAAATAAATAAATAAACTTAAAAAATAATTTTTTTTTTTCTGATAACTTTCCTGTACCTCATTTTTCTTAGTCATTCCCATGAAGGTTTTTTTAATTTCACGAATGTATAATTTTAATCCATGTCATCATAAAAAGGGATTTTGTTTTCAGTCTTTAAAGTAATTTTTATATCTCCATAAATATGCATACAACCACCGTTAACCACACTTTCGAAAACCGCTATAAGAAGCTCCTCAGTTATATCAATAGATACACCAGACTAAAAAACCGTATGATGAAAAAGTTATTCAACAGTCAGAAAAATTATGAGACCGAGATTTATACTATATGACTTATCGATGAAGACTAATTTTACGGTGCATGTTGAGCCTATACCTTCACTGCCCGAAGTAAAATGGCAAGTACTCTATCTCCATTGTTGCAGGAAATAGGAGCTATGTGAAAACTAGCCCCTCATGCTAACTAACCCCGGTCTCCACTACACACCGTTCTAGCAAAAGGAATTTTAATTTGTTTGACATTTTAAGTTTTAACGTACTTGGTTGCTAAGATAGTGTGCCTGATCATAGCCTCCTAAAATAAATGCCTTCCGTGTGGCTCGGAAACTTGGAAACAGTTCAAGCGGTAGACAGCGCCACCTGGTACAGATTGCGCGACTTTTTTATTCAACAGTCACCAATAATTTTAAGAAGTGATATATGATATATATAATCGACGTTTCTTCGTTTCTATTCGCCATTTATGTATATCAAATCCCACTTTCAAAACTTTTTGGTGGCTGCTGAATATAAAAAGTCACGTTATCTGTACCAAGTGGCACTGTCTACCGCCAAGTTTCCGAGACACGCGAAAGGAATCTAGTATAGGAGGCTATAGCCTGATAAAGGACGCAATGTTTAAGTGAATAATAGTATAAAAATTATTGATAAAATTAAGCAAATTATATATTTTTGCACTGTACGCTACTTTTGATTATATGCATACGTAATGACAAGTAATATACAAAAATCCCAAATTCATTTAAATAAAACGTATTTGACAGTGCTATTATATTTTCAGCCAATGCTAGCCGCAGGATAGACGTGGTTCGCCATTTTATTTTATGCAATCTCGCAATTTGAACATATATTTAATATATCATTCATAAAAATAGATAAATATTCTATAAAATACTTTTTTTATTTAAAAACATGGCGATATTTTTAAACCCGGATTAATGATAATAATAATAATAAAAGGACAATCATGTAGGGCAACGATTTAGAACTTCGAATAGGTTTCTAATTTTCCTCGTATGTAAAAAATATTTTGAAACATTTTTACTTCAAGAACTTTGTATCCTGAAATGTTATTAAAAAAATTATTCAGGTGTTATTAAAAAAAGTAAATAAATGAAATTCTTAATTTTATCCATGAATAAATATGTTATAGAATTGTTTACAGAGTGTGACGACTGTGAAAATAAATGGCATACTTACATATTTTATTTCATTTTATATTTATTTTATATTTATCTATTAAAGAATGACTGTCTTAAAATAAAGAGACTATGCATTCGGATCGAGAAAGTATCTTAAAAACATAAAATTTGATTTAATGTAAATATTATGAAACATTTTATCGTTTGATACTATCATAAATTTACATTTCTAATTATGCCATAATGCGTCTCAATAAATTTTCAGTTATGTAAAACTCGCACCGTTTCAAAGATAGAGCTGTCAAGTTTTTTCGTAATGATGTTACTGCATTAAAAGTCAAAACTTCTTATATCACAAATTTGTCTTAGAGAAAATGTATAAAAATTTAAAAGTGCAACATTTTCAAAATTAACGGAAAGAAATGTTTAATAACGTAGTGTTATATCCACCTTCATTTTAAACATTTTTTTTTTTCGATTTACATTTTCTACCTATCACGTATAAAAAATGAAACAGTGTTTCAATCTTTTTAGGAACATTTGTAAATATGTTATATTGAATACGATAAAATCTATATAAATAATGCAAAGAGTTTGTCGGCGAAACACATCCGGGCGGACCACTCCTATTTTTGATTGGTCTAAATTTAAATACTTTAGAGATGAAAGTCGGCCATTTTTTCTTTCTTTTTTTTTTTTTTAAGATACTACATAGATGTTATATTTTTTAAAAATAACTCTAAAAAATGTTCTTTTTTTGCGGAGCACACTATGTATATCAAGTTATTAGATTTAAAGATATTACGTTGCGAAGTTTTACAAGGCGATATCATTCGATTGCTTTTATCTTAAAATAAGAGTCTCATATTAAACAAAAAGCAGTCTAATATTAAAAAAAAATAATGAGTAACTTTTTAAAAATTATCAGTTTTGAAGTTTTAAGAGCTGCATTTTTTAAATTACAGCTTACTTATTTCCCAATAAACCATTAAATTTGTAAACAATTATTGATTATTTCTTGAGAATCATTCACATAAGACCATAGAGCATTGTTGCAAAACGGAAGAAATATTTAATTTAATTTAATTTGTAATATATTATTTTGACATTTTGACGTTAAAAGGAATTTTTACTTTTATTACAAAGCCCAAAATGTTATATAAAAAATAAATAGTGATTAAATTTTTTGAAAATTCATTTAAATTAAGTGACCATGAATTTAAATTAAGTGACCAGCGAAGCGGGCGTAGCCTGCTATTTTTAGAATAAAATAGATATGTCTATTTCTTAAAACATATTTCATAATGACTACTGTCAATGTAAGATAATAATTTCATTCACTGTGTTCAATTGTCTGGAAAAAAAAAAAAAAAAAAAAAAAAAAACGTAGATTATAAGTCTAAGTTAAATATTAGAAAAAGATTTTCGGAAAATGTTTTCACATATTTTTTTCCCCCATCTTTCAACTAATTACAATTCCTGTGTGCATAGTAGCCTTAATTTGCAGACAGTTTATGTCGTAGGAGTTATTGTGACACAGCTAATTAGGAATACATGTATCACTCGGTTGCTAAATGACTTAACGTATTGACGGGAAACAAATCATGGTAATGGTATGCATGCTACAATGTATTTCGATATATATTCGCGCTTGTACATTTGTATCTAAAATTATATATCCTGTATATTATAACTGAATATTAGAAAACGTGTAATCATGAATGACACCCAGACCTTCAAAATAATAATTATATTACCAAATTCATATTATATATATATTTGTGGTGATTTATTTGACTGACTATTCTTCGTTCTCATTATTTTCTATTATTATCAAAAGGATTATATATATATATATATATATGTGTGTGTGTGTGTGTGTGTAAATTGTTATAATTATATCAAAATATTTGTTACATTCTTAATTCTTTCTTTCTTACAAATAATTAATTTAAGAACTTGAAACAGTAGATAAAAATGTTATCGATAGACTAGTTAATTATTTCAATTAAATATAAAAGAAAAGCATTAGAGATATTTATTAATCTTTAAAAAAAATGATTATTCAAAAGCAATCTTCATCAAGTTTGACTTGTGTTGGCCTTGAATTTTGTTAGTAAAGACTAAAAGCTTCAGAAAGATTCTTTAGGTTATTTGTTATATATATATATATATATATATATATATATATGCATGTTTGTAATGTAAACGAAAAACAGATTGCACAATTAAGAAGGGAGTAGGTGTTTGTATTAGGCCAATTGATTGCACAAAGGTTCTGAAACTGGGTGGTGCATTCCAAGGCCGTAGGCAGGGGAGGACTTACTGCACTGCACAGAATTACATATAAATTTTTATACAGCTGCACCATGACATAAATTAGTGCCGATTACTTTATGATGAAAATCGTTCAACAGGTGGCATTGCTCTGGATTTTTTTCAGTTTTTAACTTGGCGGTATAGAACAAAATTTCTTATAAATGTACACAATAAGAATTATTTTTAACGAATCGTTATAAAATTAAAAAGAAGTATTTATTATAGTAATAATCAAGTGGACAAAAAATTTGTATAGATAGGAGCAACGCTTCCCGGTGGGGGTGAAATTCACCCCCTTCCCGAGGGGGACAAATATTCGATATGGGTATCTTTTAAAAGAAATCGTCAATATCTTTAAGACGAATAGTTGACCTATTGATCTATGATCATTCTAATCTAAATTTTCCATTTTTTCCATTTTTAACAAAAGCGGGAAAAAAGCATTTTTTAAAGATATTGTTAGTGAACATAAATTGACTTTCTTTAGACATTAAGTGTTCTATTAGAAACAAATCATCTGGAAATTCATCATGGAAATTAATTTTAATAAATAAAAATTTTAATAAAATGATTATTGAGTAAATTTGTATAGGGAAATATAGAAGAAAGGTTTGTGTGCAAAGCCTGATTAAATTAGGGGCATGTAAAACATGTGACCTGAATAGCAGGGGGCTGTGTAACTCGCCCTGAAAATGCCATATCGCCTTTTATGCCCTAAAAATGGTATCATATGATGCAAATTCTGCCATACTATTCCGATAAACAGGCATATATGTACCTGTGTTTATTGATGCACAGCGCGAGAAGAAGGTGGCCTCACAAAACTATGTATGCCCCGGGCCTCGCATGGAGTTAATCAGGGTCTGTTTGTGTAGGGCCTGATTAACTTCGTGTGAGGCCCGGGTTAAACATACTTTTGTGGGCCCCTGCCCCCACCATTCGTATTGTGCATGAATCAACAAAAGTACATATATATATATACCTGTATATGAAACTAAAATCACAGAATTTTGCATATTATGACACCACTTCTGTCATTTTTAGAGGCAAAAGGTCATTTTCAGGACAGTTTTAGGGCCCTTTGCTACTCAAGGTCCAGGGCACCATGTGCCTCGTGGGCCCGTGTGTTAATCAGGCCCTTGTTTGTGTGTGCGTATGTTCTTCTCTTTGGGTATGCGTGTGTACATTAGTATATCATAATCAATGACCTTGTATTACAAATGTGTTACATCCCCCTCCCCCCTGAAAAAAAATCCTGGCTACGGCCTTGGTGCATTCTCCGTGGAAATATTTCTAAGGGATCTAACTTGAATTAGAGAGAAAATTCCGGAAGGACAAAGTTAACGGACGCTTCTTGAGATTAAAACCAGCACTTCTCGTCTATCTTCGAGAGAGAGAGATAATATCTCGGCCACTGTTAAGGGGCTAACGAACAACTGTCAACCACAGCCATTCAAATCGTTTAAGTTGAGTATTTCCGCTTAGATCTTATTTATTTTTTATCGATTTGTGTACAAAAATCGTCTCAAAATAAGATTTACCTCTACCAACCGTCTTTACCAAAACGACACATTCAAGATATTCAAATAGAAACAAAAACACAGAGAATTTATGCGAATTACCTTAAATAGCATTCGGTTATTTGATTATTATCATTTTATTTATTTATTTATTTATTTATTTTTTATTTATTTTTTTTTTATAACAAAACAGTAGCCTATTCTTTTAGAAATATTTAAGATATAACATATACGAATTATTTATAATACTCAGATTCATTGAAAATTGAGTGTAATAATTCCAAAAAGTATGTATTGTACGACTGAAAAATAAATCGCACAATTACGCAAAATATTGACTTGACGCTATAATGCTGAAAATATAAGATGATTGTACGTTTTTTTTAGATTCATCTTATGTAGTTAAAAAAAGTCATTTATAAAACACATATTTAATATAAAATTCGGTGTAATAATTCTAAAAAGTACGTACAATACGACTGAAAAACAAACCACATAATTATAAAAACTTATGACTGGATGCTAAATATGCTTGACAATATAGACTTCACTCTATCATATTAGTAAACAATATGATTGTATGTTTTTCCAGATTTATCTTATTTTGATATAAGAATCACTTATAAAACTCATATTTATTATGAAAATGGGTGTAATAATTTGAAAAATTACTTATAATATGACTCAAAAACAAAACGCATAATTATATAAAATCTAGAATTGCATAGATGTCAACATTTTAATTTATTCCGGAGTGCCCCGCCTTTATTCCATACCACTTAATTTTTAAGAATGATTTCTTCGTATTTTATCGAAGTTGTATACTGGAAAATAAGTTTCTATAAATGAAGTGGTGCGAAATTAAGGCGGGGCTAAAAATACTCCGGAATAAATTAAAATGTTGGCATCTATGGAATTGACGCTAAATAGATACAGCAAACTAAATTTAAATCAACGTTTAAAAAAAAAAAAAAAATCATACAGCAATTTCGGTAGTCTAGTTTTAAGCATATCGTCATCAGAAGCAGTTTCTAGCATCAAAATAACAACTAACAAAGTTGTGAAGATTGTAAAGGAATAACTTGATCTTGGGGTATCTAAAGTATCTCTTTTCAATGTGGTCAATTATATACTAAGTAAATAATATACAAACTTATATTCCGTCTGAAAAAAGCACAACAGAATATATCGGCCCTTTCTAAGCATTACTGGAAAAGAAATTATACTTTTAACCTTAATTCAGTTAAAATAATCTGAATATCAAACTATTTACTTAAATTTACTTTAAGAAACCTTTCCATATTTATAAAAATCATAAAAATCTTAATAGCGATGTAATAAATGGCGATTTCATGGCACCTTCTCAGTGTAATTTTTGAAAATGTTATATTAAAATGTACATTTATTCTTATTTTTATTTAAAATTTTCATAGCTCTTTATTTTCTTATTACCAATTGAGTAATCCTTTCCCATTTCTCACAATTCTCTTGACTGTTATTTCTGTGCTAGAATCTGCCTCCATGTTATATTTAGGAACAATAATCCGTTTAGTTTTTCTTTACTGATGACGGTATGCTTAACCTTACCGAAACTACATTATGCTAATTTTATTTTAATTTTGGAGTTTCTAATAATGATTTAAATTTCCTTTCTATATAAATATCACGATACACGTTATATGCAACATTAAAATTGAATATACTCAAGTCCATTATTTTGAGAAAAGAAAGATGGATTCTTCTTTTTAAATAAAAATGAAAAAAAAAATCATGTTTTATATACTTAAAGATATAAAGAAAATTATGTAAAATACTTCCACGTAAAAACATTCAACGCAAAATGCTTAAGGCCGTCTTTGCTGCTTCATTTTTCGCTTTTTCTATAGTAAATGGATAAGGTGCAAAAATATTTTACTTCATTAAGTTTCCGCAAACTTAAAAATTAATATGTTTGTCAGTGCAGATGTTTCAAATATTTTAGAAAGTAGAATTTGATGAAACGAAGTTTTTACCAGCAACTGTTTGCTTTTCCCCGCAGTAGAGCATATCCTGCAGCAGTTCCAGGAAAATAATTATTTTATGCAGATGAAAAAAGAATATCATTATTTTTTTTCTCGTAAAATGTGGTTGCAATGTAAAAAATTCCTTTTTTGTGTAGAATTCTAAGAAAAGACCTCCGATTTTTTTTTTTTTTTTTTTTTTTTTTTTTTTTGACTTAAAAAAACAATTACGTGTCAAAATTAACCTCCTTTGTTGTTAATATTTGGCTTTTAATTTAATTTTATAATTATTCGCATTATTATCATTTTTTAATAGTGTTTGGTGTAATAAATTATGATATTGTAACATCGTGACAAATATATATATATATATATATACAAACAGGGCCTGATTAAGACTGAGGCACACATTATTTATACTTACACCGTTATTTTTTAACAAATACTTTCCTCCTATAATAAACAGAAAATTCTCATTAAAAATTATTTTAAAAGAATTCTGGTTTCTAATAACGGTGAGTAAATTGGATTGTTTTACACCGTTCATTTTTTATAAAAATTATTTCCTCGTCAAAGCGTGGAATTTCTATGACATGAAGTAAAAAATAATTGTAAAAATATGCCGGTGAGAGAGTGCCTCACCCTTAATCAGGCTCTGGATACAAATCTAAATAATTTATATATTTATACAGTGTAATCTTTCTAAATCTCCAGTTTTTATAGAAGGCCATCCCCCGTTAAGACTAGACTTTCACGGTCCCGTAATTTTTGCATATGTCCTAACACTGATTTATCTCTATATAAATCTAATGTAGTACCAATATCAATATATACCTACTTTGTACTTCTGTTACCAGAGATGCCAACATTTTAATTTATTCCGGAGCATTTTTAGCCTTGCCCCTATTTCACACCACTTTTTTCTTAAAAGTATTTTTTTCTTATTTTATCATAGTTTTTTATTGCGAAAAAATATTCTATTAACAAAATGGTGCAGATTAAAGGCGACGCTAAAAATGCTCCAGAATAAATTAAAGTGTTGTCGACGATGTATTACATTTCACATTTTTCGAGAGCAGATAACTTAAAATCTTCCTTACCTTAAACTAAGCTCTGTCTTCCCTACATCTGATATTTTATTATTATTATTTTTTTATTATTATTAAAATGTTTGTAAAGGAAAGAAATAAAGGATAAAACTTCATGTTTTTCAATGCTGACACATTCGAAATATTTAATCCTGGAAAAACAAAACTTTAAACCGCAAAATGTAAGCATTAATCCCACAAATTCTGATACATTTCTGTGCCTGAAATAAATACATGTGACGTTATCAATGATTAGAAGCTGGGAAAAGAAATCTAAAACCATAAAAACTAAACCATAACTAACAAATTTTACTAGTAAATAAATGTTTTAATGTGGGACATTCATAATGTGGAACATTCATTAAAATACGATTTTCGAGTACATAAATTACTGCAATAGGAAAACTAACTTACCTCCACAAACCATTTTTATCTAAAGCATAATATTGTTTTCCAGTTCAAAACTTTTTAATCCTTTCCTGGCCCAAACGCTCTAAACTGTGATGCTGAATTAGGAGCCCTTTCATTCAACTATCATTATTAATTTTCAGGAGTGATATTTGATATACATAATAGACAAAAAATCTTCGAAGTGATTAGGCAACTGTTACATTTAAAATTTAATGGTGGATGTTGCATAAAAAAAAAAAAAAAAAAAAAAAAAAAATCCCGAAATTTCGCTGAGCAGTAGAGAGAAATTAAATTGGACCGGCCAAGGGCTAATAAATAAATTTTGTGGAAAGAAGGCTTCGGTGGAAATTTCAAATTATTTTGACAGTGAAGAGAAGCGTAGTGACGTCTACAGGCAATTGCTTGAATTATATAGTTACTAAGTATGTTAATTACCCTCAAACGCTGACAGGTGGCTATACCAGTATTTCGCAGAGCTGGAAGAACATTTAAATTGGTTATTCCACATATGGCACTATGCGATTTGTAGCCTTATGGTTGTGGTTGTTCGGCTTAAAGACGATTGACTTCACTAGGGTTCTATGCTTGTTGATAGACTGCCTTCTGTAGGGATCTTTCTCAAGGATCTACGCTAATTCCGGAGAAATTCATAAAAAAACTCTTAACTGCTAGACCGAGAAGCGCGACCTGGGATCGAATGTGAACAGTTTGTTACAGTATACATAAAAACACTCTCGAAAGCAAAATGATTATTATAAAAATTTCAGAAATCTTAAAAAAAAACTAATATTAATGATTATTAAAAAAAATCTACATACCAATGCAAACGTGAATATTTAAAAGCATTAAATTTATAGATTATGATGCTTAAATTTAGATTTTACTAAGAATTTCTATTAAAAAAACTATCTCTTTAAAGGATAATATTTCTATGGCACAATGAAGGGACCTCTCAGAAAGGATTCATTGTATTCAGATTAAAATTTCATTCAATACGGTGATATACATGAAATGATTTAATTATTTGGAAAATACAAACTAACTTTGGATGCAAATTTCACATGCAAGCAAATACAATAGCTTCCAAATGTTTGGTAGAATCTGTTTTCACGTTTTCTTCTTTTGCGCATAATTTTGAAAATAATAATAATAATAATAATTTATGAATATATAATTTAGATTGCATATTTATTATAAAATCATTAATTGATATTTATATAACGCTAACATAAATGATATTTTTGAACTGAATAAGTGTTTATTCTCAAAAATAAGCACTGATAGAAGTGAAAAAAAAAGAACCAATTTTATCAAAGAAACTTAAATGAAAAAGGGTGCACTACAGGTAGGTGATGGTACACATGCCTCCAAATGTAAAATTAAAATCGGATTTTTTTCCTATATTCACTTTGTAAAGACGTTGTCTTGTCTGCCAATGTCATACTTAATAAAGTAGTGATAGAAAGTAATTCACAGAGACAAATGTAAAACTGAATATTATATTTAATTAAATTTCAATTCAAGGGAGCATGGGACTACACCATTAAACGACCTTTTGAAATACAATTATTTGCGCAAACTTCCTCGTAAAATTATAGATACTAAATACTTTTACTAGCTAGCAAGAATATAACTCAACTATCATAACATAAATCAATAAACGATACTATATTACCACTCTTGAAAGAAACTTGACTGCTAGCTCGATGATCTCTTGAACAGCTAGATATCCTAGGCGTACTCGCGGCCAGACTTATGCTTCCAGGCAGAAGCCACTTCACACCTAAACCACCTCCATCCCTCATCCCCGAGCACGATACCATCATTATTTTATACGTTTTGCTAATTTGCATCTTTCCCTTTAACCGCGCTTGTACTAAAACTCCCTTGGCGAATCTCGTAAAATACGCAAGTTCTTTTTAAATCCTAACTCCTTATTAGAATACTTTATTAGGGAAAGTAAAACCCTCAAAACAGTTTCACGACTCGTACCTTGCGAAACTGCCTCCTACCTTACAACTTTTCTTTTTCTTCCGTACGGGACATTTTGAAAAATAAAACTATTAATTTCTAGACTTCGAGTATCGTCAAAATAATGAATATGCTAATAAAAACTTTTAAAATGAATATCTCATCCTATTTTAAAGTTATAAAAATATTTTTGTTTAATTAAAATTTAAAACTCTTAAAAGTTTAAAATTCGTATTGAATTCACTTGTTAACATAGTACGTATATATAAAAACACTTTAAAACACGTATATAAATTTATTAAAAAAATTTCACAAAGCTTTTCGCTACAACTTTGTAGCATCTTCATGTAATTTTTTATACAAGAAAAGAGTAAACAGCATTATATATAACAAAGTCGCTTGATACGGTTATAGTAAAAAAAAAGTAGCGTGTACACAATATGATGAGTCCATTAGTTGTATGAATTCAGGAAACAAGGTTGAGTTCCAGTAGGGTCACACTAGGGATACATGTCCAAATCCTATAGAAGATGCATACTCTTGAAAAAGAAGACTGTAGTTTTCTGATAATACCTTGCAGCGTAGTTACATGAATTTAGAAAATCAGGTTGAGTTCCAGTATGGTCACACTAGGGATAAATGGCATAAATTCTTGTAGAAGATATATAATTTTGAGAAAGAAGACTGAAGGGTTCTTATAACAACTTGCAGTGTTTAGTTTTGCCATTCCCATACGAAAAAAAAATAATAATAATAATATATGGGGAAAAATATACTATATTTTTAAAATAACTTTTATTTTATTTTAGGGTAGGGAAACGCTTTCTTTAAAAAATCTAAATTTTCCACAATTTCAAAATAAAACAGTGTAAATAATCTGTATAAAATTTCACGTAAAATCCGTCTTTATAGAAACCTTTTAAAGAGATTTCAAGGCATTCTTTAATAACAAAAATTTACATCATTTTTATATGTTAAAATCAGTTTTAATAACTTACCTGCCAACATCCTAATTAATATTCCATAGTATTGTTAGTACCGCCCTTTTTTTTTTTTTTTTTCACACCAATAAATTTTTAGTGTAATTTTTTCCAAATTCAGTTACGATTAAATAAGAACAAAAATACTCTTAAAAATACTGGTGTGAAAAAGAAGGCGGGGCTAACAATACTAAGGAATGTTAATGAGTATGTTGGCAAGTATGTAATAATGATAACACAGGCCGACATTTAAAATTTTGATTTTATAATTTTGACTGATCTTTATGTTTTTTGGTGTGCTGAAATCGAAAATGAAGCCAATTTTTCTCTATCACGTATAGATTTTTGTCAATATAGGGTGTCTACCTATACAATTTCTTCCATTACTCTTCCACCAATATAATTATATGGTAAGTTTTATAGTATGTTTTCATGATTAATTAATCATGGATACCTACTGTTGTAATAGTGCAACACTAGTGCGACGTAAAACCACACTAACCAACCAACCAACCTATTGTTATGATGGTATATATAAGAAATTGTGTCGGTAAGCACCCTATATTGACAAAAATCTGTACGTGATAAAGAAAAATGGGCTGCATTTTCGGTTTCAGCACATCGAAAAACATAAAATTCAGCTAAAATCATCAAATCAAATATTGTCAACTTCAATTTTGTAGGCCTGTGTAATCAAAGTTTTTTAAGGGTTTTAATTTCATGAATATTATTAGCTAGACGCTAAAATACAGTAAAGAAAATTAAAACATTAGCACTATTTATGACATGAGCTGTGTAATTAAAAGATAAAGAAAATTGTTCATTCACTTAAACAGCTTTTCATAAAATTAACTTAAACATAAACACATCTATAATTTAAACATAAAGATATAAAAAGACATACACAAGAATCTTTATTGAAGCATCTTTGAAAATTATTTTGTTACTGCTCGACCCATGAATAATGAAATAATTAATGAAATATGAATAATGAACATTTTAGACTTTCTTTCAGAACACACTGTGTAGCAATTTCTGAAAGTTATTCAGTTTGGGCCATAAGGAAAAAGGGATTGTACTTTAGCTTTCCCATAAAATGTGGAAGCATTATTTAAAAAGCTTTTTTATGCAAAGTTGGGTTCGTTGAAAAATAAAATTCCAAGAAAATATATTTTTTTAGAATTTTGTTATTTTTATTATAACAGACATAATACCCTGTAACAAACATATCTTAATGCTTGGTTTTCGTAATTATATTGCATTCTTTTCCCTATTTTACTTATATTTTTTGTTCTTCAATTAAAAGTTATAATGTTAGCAAGAGTAATTAAGAACGTTTACACGACAATAAAATTAAAACAATGGAAACTTATATGTAAGAAAAAGAATTTAAAAGTTTATCTTCACATTAAAATTTCATTCCTTAGTAGAAGATCTGCAAGATGAAATAGGTGAGTGCAATAATAGATTTGACTTTGTTGTATAATTATAGTTTCCTTTTTTTTTTTTTTTCGAATGTATAAAACGATTATAGCATGATTTAACAAACAGTCAGTTACATTAAAAAAATTATTTTTAATCGTCAAGGCGAAAAATATACATTACCAAAAAGAAGATGGTTTTAATATATTGATGATAATCTTTACTATTGGCCATTGTGACTATATGCCTGCTAACAATCTAATTAATATTCAGTAAAATTGTAAGTACCCGCTCATTTTTTCACACCACTTTATTTTTAGAGTATTTTTTTTTTTTTTAATGCAATTACGATTACATAGCCTTTTTTTTTTTTTTTTTTTTTTTTTTTTTTTTATCATCTGATATCTGTACTCAATCTGTTTTCTATATCTCTGGTTCGCTGAGGTGTGGGGCATATCCAAATTGGCCCCGGGTACTCGGCACTCATCATATCTCTCGAACTCGTAAACAGAAGAAAACTCAAAACAAAAAGGGGATTAATATGGCGAATTTGAAAAATTTCCACACAGCCGTTTTTAAAAGAACGTATTTGTGAAACCTGGAATTGAGCTGCTGTCAATTTTTCTGAACTAACCAACTGTAACATTCGAAAGAACATCTAATAGAATACTTATATAGCAACTTCGAAGAAAATCGTTACAGCCGTTTTTGTGATACGGTCTTATGGTCCCAGTTCCGGTTTTCCAATTTTCATCAAAATTTGGATAATTCATCTGTAAACCAGACCTGCCTCAATTCTGAAGTTTCGTCGTTCTATCTTTATTAGTTTCGGAGATATGATAGTTAGAAGTTTATCCTCCCCCCTCCCCTCTCACACACTTACACAATGACCAATTGACAAAAAGCACTTTTTTGGACTCAGAAGACCTTAAAACTTGTAAATCAGGTGAAAACCCGATATCGAATTTTTGGACCGAATAGAACACTTCCATTACCTACGGTAGTCGGGTAATGGAAGTAAAAATACGATTTTAATAAATTGGTCTCATTTTTGGATATTGGCAGTATAAATACATTTTTTCTGATACATTTATATATATATATATATTTTTTTTTTTTTTTTTCGTTCAGGAATTTAAACGCTTTGGATCCAGAATTGTACTTCAAGGAAAGGCTTCTGAATCATAAAAGTTACTTTAATAAAACACGACATCACAACATCAATAAATTTTATTTAGAATTCCATTTTAGAATCTTAGCGCGCAGTAAAGGAAGAGACATTTTTGAATTCTTAGACTACAACTAGAATGCCTTGCCTTCATGGAGGGGGTGACGACATTTAAGTGTTTAAACCATGAAGGTAGAAGGACCCTCTAATACCATGGTTTAAACACAAACAACGACGCAGTCGTTTTCTTAGGGTTGCTAAAACAAGGATCGATCACAAGAAGTTTGCTTAACTCGCTACACTGTAAAAAATTAACTATTATCAGCTGCAAGAAACTTGCAGCTGGTAATAGTTATTTTTTTTACAGTGTAGTTGCTATTCATTTTGCATGCACAGTATTTCTACCCCCCCCCCCCCGCCCTCCCTCCCCGATGATCGCATGAAAATGGTGATAAGAATAGCAATGTTTTATCGATACAAGTATTATGGGAATAATCATAACGGATTTCCATTTCAGTTTAATACTTTTATTATTACACAAACCAAAAACATGTGATAGAAATTCAAAGCATTTTATCGCCAAATTTCACCAAATTAGATTGACAAAGTCGTCTGCTGTAGACATACGGGTAATGGAAGTAAAATATACGTTATGTCTCGCAAGCTTAATCATAGTTTACTGTAATAAAAGCGCTGATATCAGTAATAATTTAAATATATCCATCAGAATATCCTATGATAAATTTTGCATTCCAAATACAGGATAACAGCACAATTTACCGTAATTAAGTATGCCCTACCTTTTCAACTTAATAAAAACGTTGATATATGTAATAATTAAGATGTATCCATCAAATTAACTTAGTCTAACAATAAATCATATACTTTTCTATCCGAAAACCGGAATTTAAAAAATAAAATTACCATTATTAAGAACATATATTTATTTTTCGAAGTACACCCGATTTTTTTTTCTCATGGATTTGATAAAATACAAACGTCAACCAATCACAGTTAGTCCCTTGTATATGATCAATCAGTCTATCAAGGCATCTTAACTAGAACAGGCATAGCAACATTGCAGAACATAGTGCTTAAAATGAACAAACACTTATAAACGTTTTTCATTTCTGTCTATTTAGCATTGGCAAAATATCATCAGATATTTTTGCAAGAATGGCGACAGCGCCTTTTATATGTTTTTTTTTTTTTTTTTTTTTTTTTTAATTAGAAGAGATGGCTCAATATTTAATAGCTGTTTTACATGTTCAAAGTATGTGTTTGTATTTGGCCTGTTATAACACTCAATTTATTGATTATAATATTTTTACTTTCTTTTAAATGCATAAGAAGAAAGTAGTGTATCTGTAAAAAAATTTTACCTGCGGTATTCGTTGGATTTACAGGTTTTGAGAAGTTTTAAACGAAATTTGAAAATTTTTAGAAATTGACAGTCTGTGTGCATGTGCGTCTACGCGTCAGTGTGTATCAGATATTTTTTGTAAGCTGTATCTCACGAACTAATGAATGAAATTTAACTAAACATGATATTTAGTTGGTCTTTAATATAATCTGGTACTGATTACGTTTTGGAGGTTAGTTGCTAAATAAGTGCCGTTGTCATCTCATTTCTTAATTTTCAACATGGCAGTATATTACAAAAGTTTGTAAAGAATTATATAATGAAAGATATTTTTATCTTTCCAACGTGAAATTAAAAAGAGGGAGAGAGAGAGAGAGATTTAATAGTAATTGTATTAGAAAAGGATTTTTGTGTATGTAAGAGCATCCCCGCCCTACCTGGGGGTGAAAATTTTCAATATAGGTGTCTTTCAAACAAACTCATCACTAACTTTTAAAACGAATGGTAGAATTATATATCTAAAATATTTTATCGACTTTTTTTTTTTTTGTTAACAAAAGAAAAAAAGGCATATTTTCTAAGATATTTTCTATATTGAATAAAACTGATTTTCTTTGTACATTTTGTTTTTCCTCGTTTTGGAAAGTCGTCTACATTTTCGATGGAAAATTATATAAACAATAATTTTAATAAATAATATACAGGGTGATCAATTTAAAAGAGTACCCGTTGGTTTTTCGTATTACCCTTAAATATTACGGATGTGGCAACTATTCTAGCACTGAACTATAATTGTTTGAACCTTGTTTAAGTGTGGGAGACAACTTCCAACACTGTTGGACTGTTACAACTTTATTTGTGAGGTAAAACAGAAATAGAGACGCACATTTGTTTTAAACCTGTAATAATTTTATTTATGAAAAACAAAATTAAATTAATTTTTTTTTTGCATTATCATTCCTACATTACATTTACATTATCATTATCATTTCATAGGCTTTTCCAGAGAAGTCCTGGAAACATTGATGAATTGAAACAGATCATAACTGAAGAAATTTCGTCAATAACACCAACAATGCTGCGAAGTGTGTGAAAAATCTGGTTCGACGTGTTCATGTTTGCATTCAAAATGGTGGCGAACATTTTCAACATTTTCTGTGAGGAATAATAATGTAAAAAATTTGAATTAAATTATGTTTTTCAAAAATAAAATTATTACAGGATTAAAAAAAAAATGTGCGTCTCCATTTCTGTTTTACCTCACAACTAAAGTTGTTACAGTCGAACAGTGTTAGAATTTGCCTTACAAACTTAAACAAGGTTCATACAATCATACTTCACTGTTAGAATAGTTGCCACATCCGTCAGATTTAAGGGTCATAAGAAAAACCCACGGGTACTCTTTTAAACTGATCACCCTGTATACTGCGTGAATTTGTATAGGAAAAATATAGATAAATGTTTTATGTTGTCCATAACCTTCTTGTTTTGCATAGAAATTTTTCAAGTATTCTCAAGTAAATTTTAAATATAGCGTATATTTAAAACTTTAATTTATTTTATGAATGTTTAAGTATAAAATCATTCGTCACACAAAACAAATTTTAAACAATACTTTGAAATTTTACTAGAATAAAAACGTACCATTATGACGATGTTTTAATACATCAAACGATTAAACGTACATAACTATATGCTTACATTTTAGATATTGTGCTTTATTATTTTTCATATAATAATGAATTAATTTTTCAATAATTTTATTTTTCATAAACTTTGAAAATTGTCAAAACATCTAATAAAATTGACATTTTTTTTTCTTTAACTGGATTATATATATATATTTACACAGTGTATTTATTTCTCTATTCATTGAATGAATTTAGTTTGTTTGTCTTTAGTTCTTCAAACTAACTTTCTCCACTTTATTTGGACGTCATTCTTCCTTGAAAAGCTATCCATATAAATTAAGTTGATTCTGAGTGTACAATTGCTATTTATTCATAGCGTACAAAATGGTAGATTTTGTGTAATCTCTTATATCCACTTACTGCGAAGCGAAGTTAGTGAAATAAAGCTTCACGACAAGTTTGCTAATAAAACGTGAGTGATTGTATAAATGTGAATGTGACATCTAGGCATTTACTTAGTAATATTTATCCGCCTTTAAGTAAATTAATAAATAGAACTGGATCGCACTGCATGCGTTCAGATGCATTGTCACTATTAAACTTAACTTAAAATCAGTTATTTCATCAGAGCTGAACTTAAGTCTTAATTAATTCTTACTCTATTATAAAACTTAAATTATATATTACCATGTATAGGGACAATGAATTAATTACAAAATAGTTTTTCTCTATTTATTGCTCATATATTTTTAAAGCACTTTTCTTGATGAAACATAAATTAAGTAGTATATTTATAGCGTCCAGTTTATTAATAGTTACGAAATTAAATGAAAAATCTATTTTTAAAAAATAATAATAATAATCTAAGCTTTTAATCCGTTAATAAAACTCAGCTCATATTTTTGTAAAAGACAACAACAGCAAATCTACAGAAACAATGTTGGCAAAATTGATTTGATAATGTTACATGTGTTCTGTATGAGCTGAAACCAAATAGTTTTTCGCTAGATAGATAGCCAGTTTTTCGCTATCACGAATAAATTTTTTTCATTACAGGATGTGTTTTGGCACAATATATCTTCCTTTTCGAAAGTTTTTCGTATGTTTCTATGATCAATAATAATTATTGATTTTTTTTTTCCCGACTGAGTGAAAATAATGCCTGAACCGGGAGTCGAACCCCTGAACTTTGACTTACAAGGTCAAGGCTCTATAAATTGAGCTATCCAGGCCAACAAACCGGTCGGCATTACTCACTCAGACAACCTTTAGGCAGAAAATATCTGGTCTATCATTTAGATAGCTCAACAGAAATAAGCCGCAGGTAATGGAAAACACCATTAAACAATGCGAAAGAAATACAATTTTAATTAAAATCACACAATCAACTGATTGGAAGAAAATCATATTTTTTTATTGATTTTTTTTTTTTTTCCCGACTGAGTGAAAATAATGCCTGGACCGGGATTCGACTCCCGGTCCAGGCATTATTTTCACTCAGTCGGGAAAAAAAAAAAAATCAATAAAAAAATATGATTTTCTTCCAATCAGTTGATTGTGTGATTTTAATCAATAATAATTAATCATAAAAACATACTTTAGAAGTTGCCATGTAATTAAATTGGGGGAATAGTCACTTATGAAATTCAGTCAATAGTCACCCTGTATTAAATATATATATATATATATATATATATATACGTGACAGAGAAAAACTGGCATCTTTTTCGGTTTCAACATCCCAAAAACTTAAAGACTAGCCAAAATTATCAAATCGTGAATGTAGATCTGTGTAATTAACAACATGTAAAATTTTTGTGACTTTCTTCAACGAAATTTCAATGAAAATTATCGTAATTATTATTTATTTATTTAAAATTTGAGGAATTACTAGTGAGTTCAGTTATATACTTTCAGTGAGTTTCGTTGTCGAATTAAGCGAATTAAGCAAGCTTTATAATTAATATAAATGAAACATCAACCACTGTCTGTTTTAATCCTGCCGGGATATTATTTATACCACCTAATTTTAATTTCACATGCAAGAATATATCCCGGATATTTTCAAAAACATTTTACTTTTTTTTTTTTTTTTAACTTAGCCAAAAAATATTCATTTATTTCCTTTCTTCTAACTTTTTTCGAAACTCTTCTGGCTTTTGATTTTTCATGGGTGTAACTACCTTGCCCTTGTGAGAGTTAATTAAAAGAAAAACTATGTTTAACAATTTGACCATTTGGAAAAATGGGTTTCATTGCTTTCTAATGCGATGTTTTCAAACAAATTCTATATTTCTCGCAAATCAATATCAGAAAAGATTTTTTTTTTAATTAATATGTGAAAAATATGTGAAAAATTAGATTTTGAAGAACTTATTAAAAAAGAGAGAGAGAGAGAGAGAGAGACAAAGAGAAAGAGAGACAAAAATTTCACAAATAAATAAAAAATCTGGTGAGAAACAACCACACGACTTCCCTTACCCGATATTACACGTATTCTATGCATTTTTTAAAAATAATGTGATCCAAAGACATAAAATTGGCCTAACGAAGTAGACACCAAATAAATTTTCTATGAGTGAAATTTGATATAAAGACATGGGCAACAGAATTTACATAATTAAATTTATATAGTTTACATTCAAGTAAAACAGAGTTTACAGAGTTAAAAAACAAGGGAAAAAATGATAGAACACCAATTTCCGAGATCTAAAACATACCTACCTAAGCGGATCACAGTTACTTTTCCTGTAATAATCACGTATTAAACAACAAAAGATATCTAAAATGGATTTGTGTAACAATTTTCAAGAAAATCTTTAGAGCCGTTTTTGAGATACCAACTTTTACCACAACTTGGTATAAGGAATTATTGATCGGAAAACAATAATTACACTCAAAAGTATATTTAAAAGAGAGTTAATATGTCGAGTTTGAAAAAAATCTGTACAGCCGTTTTTAAAGAAACGCACTTGCGAAACCTGAAATTGAGCTATTTATACAGGGTGTGTATCAATTTTCTGGAACTAAACAACTATATCATTCAAAAGGACATCTAATAGAGTGTTTATATAGCAAATTTAGAGGAAATCTTTAGAGCCTTTTCTAAGTTACGGACTTACGGTCCCACTTCCAACTTTTCGATTTTCACCAAAATTTGGAAAATTCATCTGTACACCAGTCCTGTCTCAATTCTGAAGTTTCGTAGTTCTATCCTTATTAGTTTCGGAGATATGATACCCAGAAGATTTCACACATACACACACGCACTAACCAATTGTCAAAAACTACCTTTTTGGACTCAGGAGACCATAAAACGTGTAAATTAGATGAAAACTCGACATAGAATTTTTCAACCGAATACATTACTTCCATTACCTATGGTAGTCGGGTAATGGAAGTAATAAATAAAAAATACTCTATATATGCATACTAAATCTCCAATGGCATATTAATTGATTTTACAGCGAATGTACATATTTCGTGCGGTAGGAATAATATTTTTTTGGACTGATATTCAAATCAGCTTTGTATTAATTTGAAATCTAAAAATTTACACAAAATATGGTTTTTAATTCTTATGCAATATATAAAATTAATGTATAGTAAACCAGAAATCAATTAAATTCAACCAATAAAATACAAGTATTGTACAAACCGACATATTGAATTTTAATGACATAATGACACTCTAAAATGACATGATATGAATTTGAACTGATATGTTATCTATTACGTTAATATATCTGTACCGAGTGTGTAATAGACACCATGTGCTTTATATGAAATGCGTTATCACCATGTTTTTGATGTGCATATTTTGTTTTACATAGAGGCATTAAGCACTATGCCGAGTTACAATAAAGGAGGTAGGTTAGTGAAAAATACACCCATGTCCATTTCCTTTATTCATGACAAATGTATTTCGTTGCATCATGATCCCTTAAAAAAAAAATAATAATAGTACATTTTTGTTACATGGTGTCCTTTACCCCCGTGGTATAGACATAGTAGTGTACTTTCTGTCATATGCAAGTTTTATAAATCAGTTTTACATCGGAAAATTTGATTTACAGACAAATTTATATCTGTAGGATATAATGGTTCGTACGAATATACCAATTAAATTTTGGTGTAAATTAAACTGTAATTAAACATTTTCGCGTAATACTGATTTATCTGACCTATTAATTATAAACAGGTAAATAAGGTAAAATAAAAAACAATCAAATTGTATCATTGAAAATAGAGTATTAATTTAACATACATTCAGGTATAGGTAAAAAAAATGCATAGTGAAATGTAAAGAATAATCCCTTCCTAAAAAAATATTTATTTATTCAAAATTTATTTCGTGTGAATGTAAGAAAAAAATGATAAATTCAAATATACATGGATCATCTTTATACATCGTGTAAGAGTATTACTGACTAACTGAATTTCCATACTACAAATATTAATGCTGCATCGATAAATTGAAGACAGTTGTTATTGGAGATATTTATTAGATTTACTGACTATAATACATATCACGTTTAATAGCTAACTGATTTCTCTCATTGTCAGGAATCTATTCAAATAATGAACTGTCTGATTCAGCATATTTGGTTATTATTCTCATTTATAATAGGTTATTTGTATTTTGTATTAACAGGTTTGAATATTATATTCAGATATTTCATCATGATAGAAAATATTATTCAAATGAAGTTTTTTAATGTGATTTATGATAATATTTCTCTTACGTCATTAATTTATTACGTAACAAAACATTCCAAAAATATCTCAAAAATAGGAGAGAGTAAAATTTAGTTTGAATTTTTCTTATCTTCAATAATTGTGCCCCAAAAAATTAAATAAACATGTACTTTTTATATTGTTGCAACAAGTATCACTAAATGTGGAATTAAAAAAATTACTGCAAAAATTAATATATTTTTATAGTTTCTTTCCTGTGAAGGAAGAAAAGAGATTAATTAAAATAAACCTAAATCTAGATCCATCGTGTTTTTTTTTTTTTTTTTTTTTTTTTAAGCAACTGTATTTTTATACCAAACAGATTATTATCCATAGATATTTCTGTTATCCTTTTATAATGGATTGCCATAAATTAAATATCATATATACATATTTATATATGCATCGGTTGGTTGGTTGGTTGGTTGGTTGGTTGGGCTTTACGTCGCCCTAGTCCTGCGCAATGGGCAATTGGTGACGGTCTGAAACTTACCCCTAGAGGTGGTCCGGAGATATGCCATCACAATTTTGATCCTACACGGAGAGGATGTATGTATCGGAAGTTCGATGTTTGAGACGGACAAAAATCATCGTATGCATTATTGTTGGCTGGTGCATATAAAATCTCTCTTGAGTGCAGTGTCCTTCACATTTCATGAAATAATACTTCTAGGAATTACCAAATGAAGGGTGCCATTCAATTCTCACCGCAGAGGATTATATTAGGATGACAAATCTGCAGAACACCCTTAAGGATAAATAACAGAATGTTGCCAACCGCCAGCTCATGGACAACATTAAACCCACCTGACCTCTGTCTGAGTCATGAATACTTTCCTTTCTTTCAACATTTTGATTGCTATTTTACTTCCTTTTCTTACATTAATATATCTTCCCTTGCTTTTTGAAAGATTATAGACTTCTTATTTTAAAGTGATTTTGTTTTCAAATTTTATGACTTCATAGATTATTATACTCTATCCCACATTACAAACAATTTCATCCTTTATATTAATGTCCGAATATAGACGCAAGTCCTCCTACAGTTGAGTATAATATTTCTCAGTCTTTGGATGATGAAGTTTTTAAAATATTATCATCTAGCATTTGCAATTGTTCTGGTTCATTTACACTGAGAAAAAAAAATGTACCGCCTTCCACTAGAATGAATAAGTGGCCATTTTCTAAATCCCTTAACTAGAAATATCGATCTCCGAGCTATGCGTATAAGGTACGCCAATAAACTAAATAGACGAAATTATTAAGAATTTCTAGTGTACACATTTCTAGAGGGTGAAACAATATTCTGAATACTCTAAATATTCTGAATCATTTGTATTGCGAGAAATTTTCGCTTGATTTTTTAGAATTCGGTAACAAACCAAGATTATAGTTGCTGAAACCCGCCTCTTGTAATATGATTTATTTGCAGAGATTTTTAAATAACTTTGCCCTCGAGAATATAGGCAAACTCTCTAGAATTCTAATAGGTGCTTCTAGAACTCGCTTTCCAAGGGGACTAGAATTTATATGGATGACATGGAACTATTTTTTCTACAGCCACAATTTAGATTCTAGATGTCAGTTGCAGAAATATTTTTTAGTGCACTTATGTCTCAAATTCCTTTTTTAGAAACATACGTGGCTGATTAATAAAGCCTATTACATATTACCTCACATATAAATTTAAATATTAATTTTTTAACATCGAATTGTGATTAATTATTGTTTTTATCGATACCATAAAAATAAATAAATATTTATTTATAATATATAACTTGTATCGATTTCAATTTCAGCCTTTATCAATCCACTGCTGATGAAGACTTATCCCAGAGGAATCCAATCTGCCATTATTTCTGTAACTCTTCTCCATTTCAATTTATAATGTAAATTTAGTGAAAGTGTGATTATTTGACAGTATATTTGAAAATTAAAAGCATTATTTCAATATGTAAATACACTTTATTCAACAAAATAATAGTGATTGTTATGAAATCTAAAAAGAAATCTTTTTAAAGTAACATTCAGGCGTCACTGAAATTATACCATTTCTTTTAAAACTCATATTTTGAATTCACGAGTTGCGGATGAAAAGCATCAGTGAGTAAATTCTATATATTTTTTCGTGCTGAAGTTGAAAATATTACATATACTCTGTGATGTAAATAGAAGAAAAAACAAATGATGAAATAAGAAAATCTATTTTTTTTTATTTTATTTTTACGTATTTATGAAAAGCTGTGTGTCTGACAGCCATTTTTGAAATGACATTAGTAACTTGCAAAAGAGGCGAACATTAAAGACAAAAATTGTTCACCCTTGAGTGTCCGTCTTAATGAAGTATGTAAATTTGTCTAAAATTTTTCCGAAATGGAGATTTTTTCAAGTTCATTTGCTTTATTTTAATGAAGAACAGAACAGGGCAGAATAGTATTGAAAGAAAAGAAAACGTTTCTTACTATTGTTTTTGTTTATTTATTTATTTATTTTTCGATTGATTGAGGCTTGGTACATTTATTATAAAGCATGTTTCGATTAACAGTTTGGAGAATATTTTTTACAATATACAGTTTTGTGCTTTCAGATATTTGTTTGGAGGCTTGGTTACACTATTGTTAATTTAAAGGCTGGTTTATACTATTTTCCGTCACACGGCCTGCAGTCTAACGAGGCTTGGAATGGGAGAATAATCGGGAAAAGAACTTCCGCACATTTCTGAATTTCTTTTTCTTCTTATTCTGGAAAAGAAGCAGAAATTAAATCAAAACAACAACGATGGGAGCAAACATTGAAATATTTTATTTAAATAAATATTTCACAAAATTACTCTATTCATGAATAAATTTTATAATCTAAAATTAAAGTCACATCCTGTTTTTTTCGTTTCCTTCTTTTGCACATGATTTTTAAACAAGTGAACGTATGAACATAAAATTTAGATGACATGTTCTTTATCAAACCATTAATCGAATTTAACGGAGGCAATACTTTTTAAACCAATATTATTTCTTTTTCTTTCTTTCTTTTTTTTTTTTTTTTTTTTTTTTTTTTTCAAAAGAAAGCTTTTGGAGAAATAGAAAATTTAAACAATTTTAGAAAAGAAAACTAAATGAAAAATGGTATTAAACATGATAAATGTACACAGGTATTTAAATGTTAATTTAAAACTCGGGTTTCCTTCCAGTATTCCCTTTTCTTTTTCTTCTTTTTCCTTATTCTTCTTCTTTCGCGAAGAACTTTTTTAAAAATATACAAAGGAAGATGAAAATTAGAAGAGATAAAATTGCTTATTGACATTTTTATTATTCTGCACCGTTAAAAATTTCTGTTAATTTAATGTAAATATTTATCCAGAGTCACTGTAAATTTACGTTAATTCTTAGTTAAAAGTGAATAATCGATATTCTCAATCTTTATTCGGTATTTTTACCTAATTTGATTATTTAATTTTTTAATTAAAATTAAAATGATTGTTTCTACTTTAGAAAAAGCATTCCAAGTTCGAAATATATTCTTACCAATATTTAATTAAATTAATATTAGTTATTAAAATGAATGTATAAAATAATTTTTTTAACATCCCCATTTATTTTTCTCTGTAATTTTACGTAAGACTTAAGATAATAGATTACACAGAGTTTTCTGTTGAAATTTGTAACAGTGTGGCGGCGTTTATAGTTCACTATAAACTAATAATTATAACTTTTCAAAAAGTCCGTTAGAGAAGAAAAAGAAAAATAAATGCAAGATGAAAAATCCGATTTTAATTTAACATTTGGAGGCATCTGTATCCTCTACTATCTTGAAAGGCTTATCTTAACACCGTTTTTTATTTAGCTTTCTTTTCTAAACTGTTCTTTTTTTTTTTTTTTTCCATTTCTTCCACATCTTATTTTTGAGAAAATTTGAGTTAATGTCAAATTAAAAATCATTGCTTATGTTAAAGTTCTATAAAATTCGGTTAATGGTTTGAAAAAAATATGCCTTCCAAATTTTATATTCATACGTTTATTTGTTTGTTTAAAAGTGATGCGCAAAAGAAGGAAACGAGAAAACATGTTGTGACTTTAATTTTGGACATGAATGGAGTATGACTAATACATTATATAACAGAGCACTTTTTATAAGTTTCTCATTTATATGTTTTATAACTTCGGTTCCAAATCATTCCATTGTATTCTAATGTTACAATTTTACGTTTATCTTTCATTCAAATAAACTCTTAATTTCACTTAGGGTAAGTGCACCAGTGATTGACACTTTTAGAGCAATCTCTGATGTTCTAGTGATCAGAAAATATTTTTACAAATCTTAAGTTAGTACATATGGTGTGAAAGATATTCAGAACCACGTATATGTTAAAATATATGCATTAGATATATATATATATATATATTTTTTTTTTATGAATTTTCATTTGACACCCACTCAATGTTCCAGGAATTGACACTGCCAGTTTTTTTCCTTTTATCAGTAATTGGCACCCTATGTTCCAGTGTTTGACACTGCTAGTTATTCATTTTACCAGTTATTAGCACCCTATGCTCCAGTGTTTGACATAAATGTTAAAATTCTTATATGTAAAATATATGATTTTATTATTTTTATTATTTAATTATTTCGGGATAGATGTCAGTTACTGGAGCATGCCAATCACTGGAGCACTTACCCTACATTCAAAATACTTTTTTTTTAAACGCGACCTTTTGATTTATAACCATAATTTTATTTTACACGTATATATTTTGTGATTTACAATTGCTCTTTCCATATTTTTATAAGCTTCTACAGGAATAATCAAATTCATGTTCTAAGTCTCAATATGCATTTTTTTTTTTTTTTTTTTTTTTTTTTTTAAATAATATATGGCAATGTGCTACTTTTTATAATAGGTATTTTTTCCACAAGTTTTATTTATTTATTTATTTATTTTTTTCTCATAGTTTTCAATTTAATAAGGATATCGAAAAAATTAATATTTCTTTCTATTTATGAAGTGCTAGAAGTCGCTATTCCATCCGTGAATACAATATTTATATATATCTAGTAATTTATTTATACATTGGATGTACATATCTGTAAGTGAATAATGCATTTCACAAACGTTTGAGTTGTATAAGTATTGTAAAAAAGTTTTTATGCCAGAACACAGAAAGGATTTAAAATGCTTCCAATCGCATTTAAAAGAAGAAGGAAGCGAGTCGAAGAAGGAAGCGAAATAAGTATTGAGTTATATTACGATAAATACGATATATAATATGATATATTAGACCTATCGTCCAGGGTTAGTAGGCATTTTCGTTGAAAGAAATAGTTTGTTCGTTCGGTGCAACTTGCACATTAGTCCCGTGAGTTACAACTTTCACATTACTCCCTTGAGGTACAACTTTCACTTTAGTCCCGTCAGGTACAACTTGCACATTAGTCCCCTTTAAATATAGTGACCAGCGAAGCTGGCAAAGCATTCGTTGATTCACTACCTCAATTGATTTTTTTTTTTTTTTTTTTTTTTTTTACAGAACTAAAATGTTTGGACATCTTCAGGAAAATTTTCGTTAACCCTTTAACTGACAATCGCAATATATAATAGAAATTGGTTTTACTCGAAAATGGATATAACGATTTTTATAAAAGTTTGGGGTTAAGTGTTCTTTAGAGAGCTAAAACGAATGGACATATCCTCATCTTCAGTAAAATTCGCATTAACCCTTTATCGGCCAGTCACAACATATAATAGAAATTAGGTTTACTCGGAAATGGATATAACGATTTTTATAAAAGTTTGGGGTTAAGTGTTCTTTCGAGAGCTAAAACGAATGGACATATCGTCATCTTCAGGAAAATTCGCATTAACCCTTTAACTGCCAGTCGCAATTTATAGCATAAAATGGATTTACTCGCAAGTGAATGTGACGATTTTGATTAAATTTTGGGGTTAAGTGTTTTTTTTTTTTTTTTTTTTTTTTATGTATTTATAATTTATTAATTTTCGATTGTTATTTTTATTATTAATAAATAATACGTTTCTGCTTGCCTAGCGGTTGATATTTCAAAATTAACCTAATTTCAAATTTGGTGCTTGCATATTCACCCGGAAAAGCCGTATTCGCGAAATCAAAAACAATGGTTAAATGTCATGATATACAGCTAATAATAATACAAAATGCATATATTTAAAATTTAGCTTTTATTATTATTATTATTATTATTATTATTTATAACACTATTTCAATTCTCATTCTGTTTTTTACAATTCTCATTATGTTGTATTATTATTATTATTATTTATAACACTATTTCAATTCTCATTCAGTGTAATACAATTCTCATTCAGAGTTTTGCAATTTAATGATCATTTCGAACTACTTTTATCACTTAATTAGCAAGTTTCTAGGTATTATTTTTTATTTTACTTTTTTATTTATTTATTTATTTATTTATTAGTGCTAGAGACCTATTTCAGTCGGTACAGTTGTCGAATTTTTATAATACACTCTTAATTAGTGCCAAGGGCCTATTTCAATCGGTTTATTGAATGGGGATTTATTGAATGAAGTCCCCCCCAAGGCACAACTTTGACATGAGTCCCCCCCAAGGTACCCCTATTTCAGTCGGTACAGCGTTGTCGAATTTTTATACGTCACTCTTAATTAGTGCTAAGGGCCTATTTCAGTCGGTTTATTGAATGGGGATTTATTGAATGAAGTCCCCCCAAGGCCCAACTTTGACATGAGTCCCCCCCAGGCCCAACTTTGACATCAGTTCCCACCAAGGTACCCCTATTTCAGTCGGTACAGCGTTGTCGAATTTTTATAATACACTCTTAATTAGTGCTAAGGGCCTATTTCAGTCGGTTTATTGAATGGGGATTTATTGAATGATGTCCCCCTAAGGCACAGCTTTGACATGAGTCCCCCCCCAGGCCCAACTTTGACATGAGTCCCCCCCAAGGTACCCCTATTTCAGTCGGTACAGCGTTGTCGAATTTTTATAATACGCTCTTAATTAGGGCTAAGGGCCTATTTCAGTCGGTTTATTGAATGGGGATTTATTGAATGAAGTCCCCCCAAGGCCCAACTTTGACATGAGTCCCCCCTAGGCCCAATTTTGACATGAGTCCCCCCCACGGTACAACTTTGACATGAGTCACCCCAAGGCCCAACTTTGACATGAGTCCCCCCCAAGGTACAACTTTGACATGAGTCCCCCCCCAAGGCACACCTTTGACATGAGTCCCCCCCAAGGCACACCTCCCGCTCATTGGGAAAAAGAGAAAAAACGTTGTTTTGCGGCTATAAGACAGTTTGGACTTCCAACGTTATTTGTTACAATATCTGCAGCTGAAACACATTGGTTTGATTTAATGAAAACTTTATCATGGAATTTAGATCGTCACGAATTAACTAAAGAAGAATTTGTCGATATTAACAAGTTTAGCAGTAGGCCTCTGGCACTAAATTAAAATCTGCCAATGTCAGATTTTCATGGTTTTTATTTATTTTCATTTGGGTGGTCTTTGTTTTTGATCAGAATAATTGTTTGAATACTGAATTTAAATCATCTTTAAATTTCAAATGTTTGCACGGATAATATTATATTACTATATATATATATATATATATATATATATATATATATATATATATATATATATATATATATATTTTTTTTTTTTTTTAAGAAAATGTCTATGCTACAATCTAGGGAATTCTAGGGAATTTTTCAAAAACAAGCGGATGGGAACAAGATTAATTGTTATGTATACATTTGCCCGGGATTTTTTTTTTTTTTTTTTTTTTGAAAGAAAGGAGAGTGAACGCATGATTTCGATTTAATCTTCCCCTCTCTCTTTTAATTTCTTTTCGGGAACGGGGTTTAAATTAAAGGAAACACCCACAGATTTACAGGCACTTTGTACACTTGTGGATTTATTTTTCATTTCCGAATGATGGACTCGAATGACATTTTCTAATCATTCACACTGAGAAAAAAAATATACCGCTTTCATCTAGAACGAATAGGTGATCCTTTTCTAAATCCCTAAACTAGAAATATAGATTTCTGAGCTATAAGTATAAGGCAAGCCAATACACCAAGAAAAAATTCTATAACTGATATCTAGAATCTAAATTGTGGCTCTAGAAAAATAGTTCCATGTCATCCTTATAAATTTCTTATAAAATTCTTTCTAGTCCCCTTTGAAAGCGAATTGTAGAGACCTCTATTAGAATTCTTGAGCGTTTGCCTATACTATAGAGGACAAACCTATTTGAAAATATCTCCAAATAAAAGTGAATGCAAGAGGCAGGTTTCAGCAGCCATAATATTGGTTTACGACCCAATTCTAGAAAATCAAGCGAGAAATTCTCGTAATACAAAAAATTCAGAATATTCAGAATATTGTTTCACCATCTAGAAATATGTAGATTAGAAATTCTCGACTATTTCGTCTATTCAGATTATTGGCGTGCCTTATGTGTATAGCTCGGAAATCTATATTTCTAGTTTAAGGATTTAGAAAATGACCATTTATTCCTTCTAGATGAAGGCGGTATATTTTTTTTCTCAGTATATTCTAGAAAAATAGCGGTGTCTAAAAAGGTAGAATTTTTTCACTTTTAAAAGTGTCCCGAAAAAAAAGGTAGGGAGTGCAATTGTTGGTTATATATTATTCTATATCACCCTTCCCAAAAAGGCTTTCTGGATCCGCCGCTGGTGCTGCATCACAAACTTTTAACCCGTTAAGGGTTTTTTGTATTGATATGGGATTACATAGTTTTTTAATGGCTGTGTTCCCAACTGCTGACGTAGAAGGTACAGCTTTATTGGATTTTTTGCTTGGATAGTTTTTAAATTAAGTCTTTTCTTGTTTATTAGCACTGTTTAAACAATTTGTTTTGGTTGTTTATACATTCCACTTTCATTTTCACCTATGGGCAATTTCATAAAAATGTAACGCCAGTTACACTTACACATAATTCTGCTTACATCAATATTTTCTAACAATAATCACTATCCTATTTAATCATAAAATTCTCAGTTAATATTCCATTAAAATTTCTGTATGGTGATACTGATGGCGAAATTGGAGGAAATATTGTGCTTTTTTGTGACTGATGCTACTTTCTTCAATGTAATCACCCCTATCATAATTTAAATTTAAGAATTTATATATATATATATATATATATATATATATATATATATTGGATGTTTTATAGACTCGCAAATGTCAACGCAATTTCTCTTTAAAAAATGCAAATAATAAAATTTTTAACTAATGTAAAACATAAAATTAAATATGTTTAGCTATAAAAAGTGTTTTGAAAATTACTGCCATTAATAATTAAGGACTTCACACAGAAATTGATATAAACTGCTTTATTAAATTTAGGAAAATAATCGTTTTTCCATTACTACACAAATTGCTTTTAGATATTTTAGCAAAAGAATTAATGGAACGTTTAGTTATTAGTTAACTTCTTTTATTGATACTTTTTTTTTTTAAATAAATTACCTACACAATAACTTAAGGAGAAATATTAAAAATGTCATATTGAGTGGTATAAAAAAATCATTTTCAAGTTTATAATGTCGTTTTAAGGTGCTGAATTTGTGTAGGAATTAAAGTCAACTGGTTACAGCACGGTCCTAAGGCATTATAGGAAGCTCAAGTTATGGAATTTTTATGGGGTCCTAGCCTGTATTTACGTAAAGTTCGGAGAAAATAGTGGAAAATTCCAAGTGGATAGACAGCAACTGGTCATGAATCTGGTACTTCCTGTTTACGAACTTCGATAGCAGAACGCTGAGAAAATAAGTATAACGCCTTCATCTAGAACGAATAAGTGGTCATTTTCTAAATCCCTAAACTAGAAATATACTGGGTGATCCAAAAGTCAGGACAAACTTTAAAAATGAATAATTCGAAAACGAATCAAGATACAAAGATACGGTTTGCACCAAACGGATGGAAAAGAAGCCGGGTTTTGTGTGGCAACGAATAAAAGAACAGTTCTGTTGGCGACCAACAGATGGCGCTGTCGGATTTCTAATGTACGATTATGCAAAACAACAAACGATATAAAAAGGAGCAACTGCAGCTGGTAATGGTAGTCGAAGCTTAGATGCATCGAAATATCGCATTCCCAGGCGCTACTTTAATCACGCATGGCCTCCAAGATCTCCCGATCTGACACCCTGTGACTTTTGGCTGTGGGGATTCTTGAATTCAAAAGTGTACCGCGACCAACCGGAATCACTAACAGCACTGAAAGATGCCATCCGCCAAAATGTGTCTGCCATAACTCAAGAAATGCTACTAAATCCTGTGAACGGTGTGGTGAATCGTCTCACAGCTGTACTTCTGTATGATGGACAGCACATTGAGCATTTACTGTAGTAGTACTAATTAACTGTAATTAAGCTGACTTGTAAGTTGTCAACACTTTTTTCATTTGTAAATCATCTTTTGGTGAAATAAAACACTATAGCGCCATCTGTTGGTCGCCAACAGAACTAATGTTTTTTTCGTTGCCACACAAAACCCGGTTTCTTTTTTATCCGTTTGGTGCAAACCGTATCTTTGTATCTTGGTTCGTTTTCGAATTATTCATTTTTAAAGTTTGTCCTGACTTTTGGATCACCCGGTAGATTTCCGAGCTAAGCGAATAAGGCACGCAAATAAGCCGAATAGACGAAGTTATCGAGAATTTCTAGTCTATACATTTCTAGATGGTGAAATAATATTATGAATATTATGAATCATTTGTAATGCGAGAAATTCTCGCTTGATTTTCTAGAATTGGATTATAAATTAAGATTATATAGTTGGTAAATCTCGCGTATTGTATTCGCATTTATTTGCAGAGATTTTTAAGTAAATTTGACCTTAATAATATAGTCAAACCCTCTAGAATTCTAATAGGGGTTTCTAGAACTCACTTTGTAAGGGTCTAGGATTTATAAGGATGACATGGAACTAATTTTACTAAAGCCACAATCTAGATTTAGATGTCAGTTACAGAATTTTTTCTCAGTGAACCTCTCTGCTACTGGTGGTCAAACGTACCTTAAAATGTATAAGATAATATTTTTTTTATATTTAGCCTATCTGCATGTAAAAATAAGACTAAAGTTTTAAGACTGTATCATAAAACACAATTACAAAAAAATAAATGTATGAATTTTCATTAAAGGCACAAATTTGTAGTTGCCCTTGTCAAGGGGCAAAAGACGATGAAAATTGTCAAAATTGATATAAGTTAAATCCAGATAGTTATAATAAAATGTATGAAAGTATTTAATAGTTTTAAAATAATATCATTCTATAGTTTATCAAATTTCATTTAAAGCTTTTAAAAATTTAAAATTATTTTTCAAGCATTTCAAATTTTGGGAATAACCAGCTTCGTATAATGCTCTATGCGAATTTGATTTCAATCCTTTTTAAAAATTTGCATGAATGTTACCCTGTATATTCGTTAGAATACTGGATATCAATTTCGAAATCAAGGAATACATTTATAACGAAATCTAAAAATTTAATAGCGAGGGGGGAAAAATGAAAGTAGGCATTATTTTGTAATTTTCAAGAGTACTTTCCATCGCTAAAATTACATTTTATCCCTTAAAATTTGATTTATGGATTTAAAAAAAAAATAATAATAATTAATTAATTAAAAAAAAAAAGATACATTTAAGGACAGAAAATTAATTAAAAGGTTTTATAGGCCGAATTTCGATCCAGGAAAAAATTATTTCTTTATCTTAAAATGCTTTAGTTTAAATGTATTCAAATGTATATAGAAACATTTTTAAAAGAAATTTTTATATATACATTTTAATATTGACAACATAACATTTAATATTAGGAACATAAATATTTCACAAATCATGCCACATGCATATTTTATTAATATTTAAAATTTTGTATTTTTTTTTTTTTTTTTTTTTTTTTTTTAAGCAATGCGATATACTTTGAGTACTGAAGCCAATTTTTAGTAGTATTGGATTTTTTTTTCGCGTTTGTTTAAATTCTTATGATACGTAAGAGGGGATGGGAGGGTCGTAAAAAAGGGCAATTTTTACGTTTTGTATGTTTCCTTTTTTATGATAAAATTTCGGTTTATACTTTAAAATATTATGCCATCTTTAAATCAAATGTGTTGATTTTTTTAGGAGAATATTGATGAAATTAATTTTTTTATAAAATTTTCAAAAGGATTTTCCCAATTAAGAATACTGGCCTGTAAATGGTTAAGGAACAATAGAATGTAAAACAAAAATAATTTATTTCGCAGCGTCCTTTATCCCTTTAATAAGGATTGTTTCTGTACTTGCATCAAATTAAAATCCGATAAAATACAATCTATTTTATTTTCAATGAATATTTAGGCTTTTTGCACTGTATCATAATTAATTCTGTAACAAATGAAAAAGCTTCATTACCGATATATTTGATCGAGTTAGCCTAGTTGACATATCGTCAAGGTCTATATCGGAAAATCCTGTGTGAGATAATCGAGCCGGCCAAAGATCGCCGTGTATACTAATGGCTGTACTCGAGGAAACCATCCTCTCGGTGAATAATCAAATGTGTGAGGACATGTTATCGAACTAGAGTACTGTATCGGGTCGAATACTCTCGTGTCTGCAGCTTTTCAGGTCGAGTGCAAGTGAGACATACATTATTTTTTGTACCCGCGAAACAGTTTTCATCGAAGAAATTTTTAAGCTTCTTTTTAATAAATCTAAACTTTTGAAATCAGAGATTGGATGACAGAGATTGAAACTCTCTCTCCATAGTAATTTGTAGCAACTTGATTAATAATATGAGTTTAACTATAATTACGAAAATATTAATTAATACTTAATATTAAAAATTGTATACGCAAAAATTATTTATCTTTATATGTATACGTACTCTTTATATAGAGTTGCCATAATTAAACAAAAATAAATAAATAAAATTAAATAAATAAATAATATATATATATATCCGCTCTGAGGAGACATAAAGAAAAAAATATACAAATTTTAATACAAACAACTTTATTTATTACAGATTTAATTGTTATTTGTTACAAGTTACAGACTATTATCGATGGAGATCATATTGTTGAATGTGGGCCCCGTCATTAAGTTGTTAAATCTGCAGCCGATGAACATTGTGTTAAACAGCTGATCGCAGCTGGTCGCCAGTAAACCTCCGCACATGCAGCGTTATACGGTCCTTCATGTCAGCCAAAGTTACAACATTTCTTTTAAAAACCAAACGCTTTAAATGGTCCCATAACAAGAATCCCACAGATTAAGATCGGAGAAACGAGCCGGCCAAGAGGTAGAAAATGAAAGGGTAATCACTCTGTCACCTGTAAATTTTGCAAAAAAAACTTTTGCAGAATGTAAGAATAACAGTTTTAAATGTCGTATGGTCTGAAAATGTTAAAATAGACCACAGTTATTTATTACATAACATTTCAAGCATTTTGATTGTAATACTTGTTTGTATTTTGATATATAATAGCAGGAGACTTGGCGTTGGAATATTAAAACAGGAATAAAATACTACGTCAGAAACGCCAAAGAAAAAATATTGAGGTGCATACAGCTGTTTCGGTAGCCTAAAGCATACCGTCATCAGTGCAAAAAGAATTCTGAATCATGAGAAGTGCTCGTATATATAGGAGAGGGACCGGATTTAGTTCAACCAATAGGAATACGGAAGAGGTGGGGAGTGTGGCCAATAGGAATTAAGGAATGTGTAGCTGTGTAAACAGTAGAAAAATTAAGGAAATGTGGACTGAATGTAAAATTTCCAACAATCAGTTAAATAGGGAACAGCGAAATCACAATTTACAAGGTTTTTAAAATTTTTATGAATATGAAAAGCTTCAAAGAAATCGAGTTCATGAATGGATTTAGGTCTGCAAATTATTTTAGCTGAATTAAATTTAAAATTATGATTTTCCTCCCAGCAGTGTTTAGAAATAGCCGATTTATTGGTTTCTTGTTTGCGGACGTAATTCATATGTTCTTTTAGACGAAATTTAAGACTGCGTTTAGTTTGGCCAATATATGATAAACCACACTGACAGGAAATACTATAAATGCCCCAAGAATTATGCATGTCAATAGGATCTTTTAACTGAGAAAAGGTGAGTTTATTGGAAGGCGAAAATATTATTTTAAAATCATATTGTTTGAGAATTTTAGCTATGGTTTGACTGGTTTTAGAAAAATAGGGTAAAACAATACTGATATTAGATGTGACTGATTTAGTAGACGAAATACGAGGGAGTTGTAATTTTTGGATAGCTTTGTCTATAATGGAAGGGTCATAACCTCTGTCAATTGCGATGGCTTAAATACCTGAAATAAATACCTGATTAAATACCTGATGGATTAAATACCTGATGGATTAAATACCTGCGATGGATTAAATACCTGAAAGCCATCGCAATTGACAGAGGTTATGACCCTTCCATTATAGACAAAGCTATCCAAAAATTACAACTCCCTCGTATTTCGTCTACTAAATCAGTCACATCTAATATCAGTATTGTTTTACCCTATTTTTCTAAAACCAGTCAAACCATAGCTAAAATTCTCAAACAATATGATTTTAAAATAATATTTTCGCCTTCCAATAAACTCACCTTTTCTCAGTTAAAAGATCCTATTGACATGCATAATTCTTGGGGCATTTATAGTATTTCCTGTCAGTGTGGTTTATCATATATTGGCCAAACTAAACGCAGTCTTAAATTTCGTCTAAAAGAACATATGAATTACGTCCGCAAACAAGAAACCAATAAATCGGCTATTTCTAAACATTGCTGGGAGGAAAATCATAATTTTAAATTTAATTCAGCTAAAATAATTTGCAGACCTAAATCCATTCATGAACTCGATTTCTTTGAAGCTTTTCATATTTATAAAAATTTTAAAAACCTTCTCAGTTGTGATTTCGCTGTTCCCTATTTATCTGATTGTTGGAAATTTTACATTCAGTCCACATTTCCTTAATTTTTCTACTGTTTACACAGCTACACATTCCTTAATTCCTATTGGCCACACTCCCCACCTCTTCCGTATTCCTATTGGTTGAACTAAATCCGGTCCCTCTCCTATATATACGAGCACTTCTCATGATTCAGAATTCTTTTTGCACTGATGACGGTATGCTTTAGGCTACCGAAACAGCTGTATGCACCTCAATATTTTTTCTTTGGCGTTTCTGACGTAGTATTTTATTCCTGTTTTAATTTTGATATATGTCCCCACAGAGTGGAATTTTTTAAAAATTTATTTTATTTTACTTTATTTTATTTATTAGCACGGAGGACTATTAGTTTCAATCTACGGATAAACGTAGTTGCCAGTTTTACGAAGGTTGGACATTTTTAGAAAAAAAAAATATCGAAAATATAATTGAATAATTTAAAAGCGATGTTATAGGGTAGGTGCTCCAGTGATTGGCATGTTCCAGTAACAGACATCTATCCCGAAATAATTAATAAATAAGAAAAATAATAAAATAATATATTTTACATATTAGAATTTGAACATTTTATGTCAGACGCTGGAGCATAAGGTGCTAATAATTGGTAAAAAGAATAACTAGCAGTGTCAACCACTGGAACATAGGAGGCCAATTACTGATAAAATGAAAAACTGGCAGTGTCAGTTACTGGAACATTGGGTGGGTGTCAAATAAGAATTCACAAATAATAATAATAATAATAATAATAATAATTGTTATCAAATGTATATGTTTTAACGTATATGTGGTTCTGAATGTCTTTCATGCCATATGTACTAACTTAAGAATTCTAAAAATATTTTCTGATGACTAGAACATTAAAAACATCAGAGATTGCTCTAAAAGTGTCAATCACTGGTGCACTTACCGTAGCTTGAAAAAAAAAAAAAAAACTAATAGTCTTCCATACTAAACTAATTTCATCAAAATCTTTTTTTTTTTTTTTTTTTTAAGAAAGAAGAAAAGAAAAAAAAAAAAAAAGAATAATCAGTATCGGAACGGACATTATCGAAAAAGTTGAAGAAGCCATTTTTAGACAAAAATACATTATTTATTTATTTGCAGAATTTTTGAGCACATCCTTGGAAATGTCTACATACAAATTTTTGACTCAATTTGAATTTTAGTAACAGCTACAGAACTCTCTAAATAAGCCAAGTTTAATGATGCTATCCCGTATGAAAATTGTCTTTATATTTTATTATTACTTTTTTAATACTGTAAAAATTTTTGGAACAGTGGATTTTTCAAAAGTAAGTTATGTACATTTGATTAGGTACACTTTGTGACGAGTCCCCAGACCGTGGTGAATTGCCGACTGCGTAGCACTATTGCGACGTAATACTCAATTAACCAACCAGTTATGCATCTAAAATATTACTATGTTATACATTTAAGTTTTGTTTATATTTAGTCATGCATAATTGTATTTTTTCTATGCAGCATTTAATTTTCTAGAAGATCTGTTCAATAACATATTTTGTCTAACTGAATTCCAACTCAGTATTTTAGAACAAAAAGTTAATATCGGGCCAGAAGATGTGGGACTTGATTCGGTGGCGGGTCAAAAATCACTTTTCTGGTCGAGTGTGGGTCAAGTTCATTCACCTGCGCAGGACTCTACACCAATCTAATTCCTCGACCATTGTCAATTGCTTACTGTTTAGGATTAGTGAGATATTAAATTCACTCAATCTTATCGATATGAAATAATGTTATTACAGTTAAGGACAGCTAGTAATTCGGCACCCTTAAGAGGAAACTGGACTTTGAAATTACCAAATTTCAACCAATAAAATGTGTTAATATTAAAATAATAATAAGCTGTAAAATGTGTTGATTAAAATAAAGTGAAATGTTAACAACCTATTGAAAAGTATTTTTTACAGATCTATAGCTACACACAGACACCACACACACATATATAATAAAAATATCTTTTAAATAGACTTTTCTCAGTATGATATTTGCTTTCTAAAATTTCTCCCTTCGACTTAAATTTAGACTAAATCCTAAAAATTATTGATAATAGGCATTCAAATTTGTGTATCTAGTTTAGTTTGCGTCTTAATTTAGACATTAAAACACACCACCCTTTACCCCCGTTTCAAACTTCAATTAAGTAGGTAGTAATACTTAAATAGCGTAATGAATATATGAGCTTTATTTTAAACTAGTAAAAACGAATTTGAATTTTTTAAACAAAATACAAAGTCTCTAGTTCAAGCGGTTCCACAGTATGATCTTCCGTATAGCAGCTTTTCAATAGCATTCTGACTCTTTCCAAATGCTAAAAAACATGTGTGATTTTTTTTTTTTTTTTTTTTTTCGAATCAGTCAAAGGGTGTAGTTTTGTATAACAAACAACAAACAAACATTCATTTTTATGTAAAGATTGTAGGATTTTAGCTAAGTTTTTGAAAGTTTTTAAAAACATATAAAAACTAAATATAAAAAACAACAAGTTCAGAAATTTTTTTATTATTATTACTATTTTTACTATTATTATTATTATTTGTCGGTGATAAATTGTTGGATTAATTTTTAAAATGTGTAAATCTAGTCCTTGGATGATTTTACGAAAATTATGCTAAAGACAATTTTAACCTTTGTTTATAAGGGCTTCCTTCATTAATAAAACATTCTAATTGAGTTAATTGACTCTGTAGAAGGTTTGCTGAGATCTCATAAATATTCATTAAATTTCTCTTATGAAGCAAAGTCATGTGCAAATACAAAGAGGAATAGAATAAATTATTGTTTAACAATCTAAAAGAACATTATTGATTAGGATCATGCTTCCATATGTATAAAATGAATTTCTAATGAAATATAATAGTTATACGAGATTTTTGGAAAAGTGTAAGCTAAAAGAAAAAGAATGATAAATAAATATTATATGAATAAAAATATGTGTTAACAATAATGATGAATTTTTCTAATGTGTATATTTTTCTTATTTATAATGGTTACATTTATGGTAACATAATTTATTTAAAATTAAGGTCAATTATTTGACAAACATTTATCTGATTCCAAATTTCAATTTATCTGGTGGGGCGCTCACACTGGTTTCTCCTATTCTACATTACGGACGTAATGTTACTTTAAAGTGGAAGTACATGTATATTTCTATATATACATATATGTGAGATATTTGTTACATTTCTGTATTTGAACATTACTAGTATACTCGAAAACAATTTATAGTAGTTCAAAAAATAGGTCCCTTGAATCTGAAAAACGTATTTAAAGTTGAAAACTTCTTCACAAACCATAAAACTAAAGAAAGCACTATCGGTTTCGAAAAAACTTGGCCTTTCTTCTTCAGGTGCAAAATACTTGCAACTGCCTTGGAGGCAAAAACAAGACTAAAAGCAGGCCAAAATCCATAAGAGGAAGGGCAATACAACCAACCAATTGGAAGCAGCCTGTAAAACCAATTAGAGAGAAACACAGCCAAAGAACAGGTAACTAGAAAAACAAACACAAAAAATGGACGGAAGGAATCTTTAACTAATTTATTTATGATATTTTATTTTATTCTAATTTAAATACCTTAAATCTAATTTTATTGCTTTTCTTTTATTGACTTATATAATTTTAATTTGTATTTATTTATTTTTATTTCTTCATTTCTTTAGCTTTATTTTTATTTATTTTACAAAATGAAGGAAATTATTTAATCGAATTAATCAGATTTTTCCAAGCTGTAGACAGCAGAATAAGATTTTTCATTAAGAATTTTATCACGATTCAGGTAGATAGCGAAATTTTCCAAAAAATTCAACTCAGAAATGCGTTTGGCATAAAAGATAATTTTGGCTTGCTAAAAATTAAAGCTATAGTCAGATTCCCAACACTGAGAAAAGATATATATCGCCTTCCTCTAGAATGAATATGTGGCCGTTTACTAAAGTCCTTAAATAGAAATATAGATTTTCGAGCTATGCGCTTAAAGCACGCCAAAAACTGAATAGACGAAATGATCGATAATTTCGAGTTTACACATTTCTAGAGGGTGAAACAATATTCTAAACATTCCGAATATTCTGGATCTTTTGTATTGCGAGAAATTCTCACTTGATTTTCTAGAACTGGGTCATAAACAAAGATTATAGTTGCTGAAACCCGCCTCTTGTAGTCTCATTTATTTGCAGAGATTTTTAAATAACTTTGCTCTCGATAATATAGGCAAACGTTCTAGAATTCTAATAGGGGCTTCTAGAACTCGCTTTCTAAGGGAACTATAATTTATAAGGATGACATGGAACTATTTTTTCTAGAGCCACAATTTAGATTCTAGGTGTCAGTTACAGATTTTTTTCTCAGTGAATTATGCTTCGCAATAAAAGATTTAGATATTTCCTATTTAGCAACATACAGAGAATATTCATGTAAACGACATTCCAAGATTTCTTTTTGTTTGACCTATGTAAGATAAAAATGTCAATTATTACAAGTTACATTATATATACCTCACTTATGAAGCTCGGGAACAAAAGATTTAGTTGAAGGGAACTGAAATTTATTAACAGGTTTAAAAATGACATGCAAATAAAAACGTTTTAAAACTTTGGCTAATTTGAAACATAAGGATAAATAAAAATGTAAGACAACAAGGTTATCGGATTTGATTGTAGCCTCATAAGAGTAGAATTACAAGTCGATCTACTGAACTTTTTAAGAGCTTTATCAATAATAGAGGGGTTAAAACCTCTTTTAATACAGCAAGAGAAGAAGTGGCAGAACAAATTTTAAGGGCATGATACACGTAAGTGTAAAAGGTGCCAATTTTCTGTTTAGTCGGGTGATTTGAGAGAACATGGGGAGGGTTAGAAACTGAGTTTTCTCTGTTTCCAAACTTCCCCATACATTCGCTTGGTACATGTGACAACCCTAAGGCAAGAAAATGTCGGAGGCGCCAGATCGTATATATAGGAGCTTTAATATATGATACATATATCATTGCTGATTTTAATTATATATAATCCTCATAGTTTATTTATTATTATTATTACTATTGTTGTTTTTGTTGAAATTAATCGTAGATTGATTTTCGTATTTTTCATAGATAAAATTAAACTAGTGAAGGAAATTTTTTTTCAAATAAATCTCATCTTCCTCTTCAAGGATTAGGCTGGGAACCTGTTCCGGCTTCTTGGTCTAACCCTCGTTTTCTGGGTCTCGCTTGCTCCTCGGAAAGTTGTAGAAGGCAGCTCTCGGTAGTCTTCCGCATGTCATACGTTGGACATATTTTTTCCAATTAGTGCGGTATTCATTGATCTTGTTTAAGAGACTAAAAACTTTTAATTATCTTTGATTATCTTCATTTCTGATTTTGTCCATAATTGTGCAGCCCTTTAGAGATCATAGATACCGCATCTCGGCTGCTAGGATTCTGCTTCTATGTTGGGCACTCAGGGTCCATGTCTCTGAGTCATACAGTAAAGTGAGCACTGTGGTAACCCTATAAAACTTCAGTTGTGTTTCTTTTCTCGTTTTTTTCTTTATTGTTCCTATGAGAGTGCCGCAAATGTGTTGGAAAATGTATAACTTATTTTGGGTATCACTTTTATGTTTTATGAAATATATAGACAGATCTTTGAAGGTAATCTTAATTTGATTGCATTATGATCTGATCATCGGAAAACCGTAGTGTATTTAAACAAGTTGACATATTCAAATGAATGACAGTATTTATTAATAATTTTCACCTTCGTATAATGTCATCAGTATGAGTATTGAAGACGGTAGGGGATGGACCACCGCCTTGTTTAACTCCTTGGTTAGTTTCTACTTCCTTCGTATCAATTAGTATTTTTGTATTTTAGTATGGGGATTGGTCCATTTAATAAAACACAATTTTTTTTTTTTTTTGTTCAAGGTCCATGTCTCTGAGCCATGCAGTAAAGTAGCAAAGTGGCACTGCCATAACCCTATAAAACTTCAGCTGTGTTTCTTTTCTCGTTTTTCTCTTTAGTGGTCTTATGAGAATGCCACAAATATATTGAAATTTGTATGGCCTTTTTTTTTTTTTTTTTGTTTGGGGGGGGGGGGGGGGGGGATTGTTACCATTGTCAAAGTCACATCCCAGAGATAGATGAAGTGTGGTATCTGTTCGATAATTTTAATATCAATAACGATTTTCGTTCTTACTTTTTTTTTTTTTTTTCCTTTCTTCAGGTAATTTTGTAGAATAATTCAAATTAATTATTCTGCAAAATAACCTGAAAAAAAAAAAAAGTAAAAATTACAAATTCAAATTCAACATTTTTAATATATTTTTCCTATAACTTTTATTAAAATATTTTCAAAAACTAAGCAAATTCAATTTAAAATATTTTATTTTCTTTTATTGTTTATTTTAATTTACGTTATTTAATAATTTTCGAAGAATTACTTCGAATCATACGAGGGAAAAAAATGTAACTCTCAATAATATCCGATTTTTCTTCTTGAAGACAAACAGATTAATAATTTTCTAAAAAATTTCAAACTATTTCGAGAAGAAAAAAATAAAAACATACTTAGCAATTATAGGTATTTTAATATTTTGCTCAATTAAAACTTCACCGTTTTAAAACAATTAATTTTCACAAATAAATAAACAAATAACCGTTAAAAGTCACGAATAATGTAAAAAATACGTATGGTAAAAAATCATTCAAAATCGGTATAAACGTGCTAGTTAAAAAAAAATAAAAAGAAAAAAAAAAGAAAAAAGAAAAAAACTTTTATAATAACTATGCATCAACATAATTAAAATTTACTCTTCAGAATATATATATATATATATATATAGATATATATTTAACTAGGATAACATAAATTATCTTAAATGAAGGTAAACATGCTTGCATGGAAATGGGGATGAGCTGTTATGACGATAATAAATTATTTTAAAAATTCTTATTTCATTTCACAAATCAGTTTTATTTGATATTTGACTAAGTGCATTTAACACTGTATACGTTTATTATTATTATTATTATTATTATTATTATTATTATTATTATTTGACTGATTATTGTTTATAAAATATTTACAAATTTTTAGAAATATTTGCTAACGTTAAAGATTTTACTTGCCAATTAGAAGGGAAAAAAATTCTTGACATTTCCATGCATGTATAAATTAATGATGATCTAAGAATAATCTGCTTTTTTCTATTATTATTATAATTGAACGGTTTCTGTTATCATTTTTTCTGCATGAAAGGAAGTTTCTACTGCAGGTTTTATACATTTTATTACTTATCGTTTTTTTTTTTTTTTTTTTTTTTTACAATTGAATATTTCAAATTCTGATAATTCTTTCTTTCTTTATTTTTTTTAAGCATTGAATTCCAATTATAAATTATAACAGAAGTTTTTTTTCTATGTAATAACTATGTAAATGACATTTTAATTTATTTTTTCAACGTATTGTAACTGTCATTTGTAAAGTAGTATATAATTAAACATTTATTATTAATTACTAAAATAATATTGGATTTCTTGAAAAAATTAAATTAAATTAAATTAGAAGCTAAATTTATCTCCTATATGGCAAATAAATAATATAGAGGAAGAGGAAAATTCTAGCTTCTTTATTACTATTATTGTTATTAAATGTTTTTAAATTTTTTCTAGAACTTTATATATGATTGTTAAAGCAGTGAGCTTTATCAGCGATATGCAATTGAAATGTATTAAGCAGTATTTGTATACTGTGCAAACTGCAAGTGGAAACTTTAATTTTTAACTATAAAAATATTATAAATAAATGTTCTTTAGTAATTTAGTAACAAATATTCAAATAAATTACTAAACTGTTTCATTAGTGATTATTTTTCTTGATATTAGATTTTTTTACTTTTTTTTTTTTTTTTTTTTTTTTAGTACGATAGGACTATTTCCTTTAATCTGCCATTTTGCGTCGTTACCAATTTATAGTGTTCCACATCGAAAGTGCCTGCCAATATCCAATTTTACCATTTAATTTCTTACTCTATTTTAAAATATCTTGTGAATTCCGTAATTATTATTATTATTATTATTATTATTATTTCACTTCCCATCGGTGAGGATCGACTCACAACCTTCGGGTACGTAGTTGTTTACTCTGACCACAGAGCCAACAGGTCTTAGCTGAATATTTCCTGATTATTTAGACTAGTGTTTTCAGATATTTTTAGACTAAAACTGTGAAATTTATTTAAAATGTGTGTTATTTCCCGATTTATAAGATGAGTGTATTGATATTAATTATGTGAGAAATTAATGGATTAATATTAATTAATCTTTGATGAATATTGAGTGTAATTTAAATATCGAATAATTGGTTTATAGTTTTTTTTAATATTATCTTTTGTTCTGTAGAAATTGAAACTGCTAATTATTAATAATAAATTCGAAATTGCTATTAAGATTATTTTACTAATTAAAATATTTAGTAAATGTTAAGCAATTAGGAGGAGATACTATACAATTAATGCATTCAAATTGTATTAATTTATTTGGATTTGAAAATCAATACATTATTAGAATATGTGTTTAATAATTTTATTGTGTGCACTCTATTATTATTATTATTATTATTATTATTATTATTATTACTATATTAATTAATTAATTAATTTATTTATTTATTTGTTGAAAGAGTGTTAAAATACAAATATAAGTAGTCCTGTCGTACTAAATTAAATTCTGTCATCAACAGAATTTCATTCACTTTTTTTTCTGTATTTACGCGAGTTTCGGAGAAAACCATGCAAAACTCTGAACGGCTAGATCGATGAGAGCGACCTGAGATCAAACTCGGCTCTTCCCATCAACCAGCTTTGAAGGCAGAACCGCTCGGCTGCTGGTGGACCGCAAATTTGTATGGATTCGATGTTACTAAAAATGAAAATTAATATCGAAAATGAAAATGAGCTATAGTATTACTTTTACAAGAACGTTTTAACTTCTAGTAGAGAACTGTAAGGCAGTAAATGTTGAGAAAAAGGGGGGGGGGGGAGGGGTCGGGAGAAAAAAAAAAAACTAAATCTGTCTTATCGGCTTAGCTTTATGAACTTTTCTACGAACTATTATATTTTTAAGATAAGATCTTCAGTCTGCGAATGAAGAAATATCGGCAAATTTTGCGATTTTTTTTTTTTTTTTTTTTCGAATTTTTTCCCATAATTTATGTTAAAAAATTAATTTTGGGTAATATTAATATGTTAAAAATTCATTAAAAATATTGTAATTATTTTTTTCTCGAAAATAAATAGGATTGGATTTGAATTTTGGATTTTGGGAGTAAAGTGGATTGATTGCTCTAGGGCCCTAGGTCTGAGGGGGACTGCCCTCCATGGGGGCCTTTCTAAAGGGTCCTACCCCGTATTTATGCAAGCTTCACCAAAATAAATTGGCATTGACCAAAAATATCTCAATATTTAAACCGCATGCGCTGGCTATGAAAATATTAGGTAAGTGACTTAAGTAAGTTAGGCCTTTTCGTGCTGTCTAATGATGACGTACAAAAACAAAATCATAATAATAATAATATCATGCAAAGATGTTCAGAGGGTTAAGACACAACTATCGGGAGATACCCGTTTTTGATTAGACGAGCTTTTTTTTTTTTTTTTAATCCACGCTGTTGCTAAATGAATAATCAATTCACATTAGTAACATCTAAGAAAAAAAAAATTATGGGATTGGATGGGGTAAATCGGGGGTAAAATTTTTAAAAACAATTTTAACCTTTTTTACATATTATTGAATAACTTTTAATAAAGTCAAAATGTTGATTATGCATTTTTTAACATTAAAAAAAAAATAATACTTATGTTCAAATGCCTATTACATACAAAAATAGAAATAATCTGGTGTGTCACTCACATGATTTTCTCTTACCCTGAAATTTAATACTATAAATACATGCTGAAGTTTTAGAGGTAACATAACGACTACTGATATGTATACCTATGTTAAAACAGTTAAAAGTAGGCTTCGGAAGTGTTTTATATGATAATTAGTTCTACATGAAGTGGGCTACCGCCCCACTCAACCCCCCCCCCCCCCCGTTTCATTACTGTATCTATATTTATATCGAATTTAAATCTGTTATTAAAATTAAAGTTCACTTAAAATTTTTCAGACAGCTTTCACACGCAGCATTCCTTGAAACTTATCAATCTTGATCAAACTTTTCCAGCAACAAACTTATATTAACTTAAAAATACAACATTTGGATCTCCTAAAATTATTCGTTTTTAAGTCACTCTAAGAGACACAGACAAACATCAAACGTTAAAAAACTTGACTACGGTAATCAGGAAGCCTCAAAACGTTCAAATATACAAAAAACAAGCGATGAATATTTAGCTTAAAAACATACAATATTTACCATATCTCTATAAGGAATTAATTTTAATTCCCGAACAGTTTTCCTGGAAATGGTAAAATATTATCAGTAAAGCACATCCACTAACAACAAAAAAGAATGTTATCGCTTAACCATTTGCAGCCCTGTATATCTTTCGAAGATTATATACAGACCACATGGTGCACCTAAATATAATCCTATAGTATTAATACATGACCCATCCTGAAATACACTTCCATCATATTTATTGAAATTTTATTTTTCCGAGAGCCTTGACATTGTAAGTCAAAGATCCGGGGTTCGACTCCCGGTCCAGGCATTATTTTCACTCAGTCGGAAAAATAAAATTTCAATAAATATGATTTTCTTCCACAGTTGATTGTGTGATTTTAATAAAAACACTTTCATCAATTTGCAACTATTGTCGCACTTTTACCTAGTTCTTTTGTGTAGCCCTGTAAACGAACAGTGAATAAATTCCCTACCATATTCGACATGAGACATGTTTTTACGCATATAAAAAACATATATTCGTTTCATTTGGTTTAGTGCAGTGTATAGATTTTAAACTCTACTTATCAGCACTTTCCCCCATAGACGTAATGTATTTGAATTATATTGGGCGTCCCTGTACATGAGCCATTTTTCGAAATGGCGTTACTTTTCTTCTTCAAGTGAAAAAAAAAAAGCTCGTTCTACTACCTTGGAGGGAAAAGTAGTCTTGTTTTTGTCTCCAAGATAGCAAATGTTTCTTTTTCGACCTGAAGAGAAAAGACCATTACTGGAAAAAACTGTAAATTAAAGGTACAATTTAAAACGGTAAAACAGTATCCTATATAAATCACAACTTGTAATAATTTTGTCTTTATATTTGACGGAGAAATACTGGCACCCCAGCTGCCAGTTTTTTCCGGTATTTTAACGAGTTTATTTTTTGCAATGCACGCCCTTTCGAATCCGGTAATGTTTGTATTGATTTTACAATATATGAAGCAGTTTCAAGTTTGAACACCATTTTTTTTTAAACTAAACATGAAATATTTATCCTGGTTAATATAAAAATACCACTTCACATACATATGGGAATTTGCAGTTCAATTGAAAATCATGCTGTAAAATATTTTATATTTTTATCCCATTGAACCAGAAATAGCTTTAAAATTGGTCAAAAATTTATCATGACATTAGTATTTCTTTGCACATAAATGCACATTTTCATCCTTATAAACTTTAATTAAAGCTGATAACGGTAAAAAGAGAAGAAAAGTTTTGATTAAACATTAAATCAAATAAATCACAATAATCCGACAAGATATTGCAGCAAAAGCGACAGTCAGAAAGTAAATTAATCAGCAAGAAATTTTGTTTTTCGTAAGATAAGATAAAGCGAATGATTACGCAAAGTCTTTAAGAACTTTAGCATTTCTAAGAAATCTTTGCTTTTATCCCATATTAATGTTTTTTTTTTTTTTTTTTAATCCAGAATATAGAATTAAAATATATCTCAGTGTTTTATGTTGTCAATAGCAATTTCTTTTTAATAGTAATTTTATTTGCCTGTAGGTAGAAAGTCTTTTTTCCTAATATTTTAACTTTAATATTAATTTTTGTATATTTCAGCTATTCTTGTATTATATATGCCTTTACAAAGTCATTTTCATATATTTTACACAAGTCTAATACAGATAATGAACAGAAGTATTTCGAATAGTTGATCCGAATTCTAATATTTCACACATATATGAACCAATTTAATTTAACTGCATTTTAACTGAATATCATGCAATAAAATAATTTGTATAGTTATAACACTTTAAATTGTTCAGAAATTTATTATGACATCAATTACTCTTGTTTGCATATAAAAGGAGATTTTCACATGCATAAATCTTAATTAAAGCTTACACGCTGGAAAAGCCAATTCTTTTATGAATTATATTACAAGTAATTTTATATCTTAATAAATAACATTTTTTGATTTTAGTAGAAATTTTTTCATTTCTTTTTATTTTAAAATAAAATTTAAGAAGCAGTGAAATTATGTAAAGATTTTACAGAAATTTTCTTCAATCAAGTTTCTTGCGACCACGGAAGCCTGTACGCATGTGCTGACTGAATGAGTCCAGTGTTAAAATAGGGGTGATGACCCTTGTAGTTAACTAAAAATGTTCATATCTCAACGAATACTGCACATGAAAATTTTATGTTTCAGAATAATATTTCTCCAATATTTTTCCAATTTTTCAGCAAGTTTTGTGAAATTTTATGGAAATCCATACTAGTTAAAAGCAAAAAAACTTGTCAAAAAATAAATAATTTTTGAAAAAGTATATATATATATATATATGTGTGTGTGTGTGTGTGTGTGTAATATAAGCTGGAATGGTTTCGGGATACTTAACCCGTTTCTGGACGGAGTCATTAACTTACGCATTTGCAGTCATAGGCAATAATCACTCGTGAGTTGGCTTTTATTGGATTTATTTAAATCCATTTATGACTGAAGAGAGTATAGTAGGCAATGGATAGTTCAAATTAATACTAACCTCTGATTTCGACTGGGGTTTAGTTGGATGCTGTTTCCGAAACTTTGCCGTGGATTTATCTGAACTTGGGATGCGTAAACGGCTCCACGTAAACTTGTTTGTTTTTAGCAGATGATAGTTCGAGGATCTCTCTAAATCTAATCTAATTTTTGCGAGTTTCATGGTTTATACCTATAATTTTTGGTGTAATTTGGCGTATTTCTAATCTACTTCCTATTTCCTTTATTGGTTACTTTATTTAATAACACGCCTTTTCTTTGTTCCTTATTGGCTGTACTTTCGTTTTTACCAGAGTGACGCCGGTCGGAGCCCCAATTCGCCAACTTGCCAATTCATTAATACCATTATTTATTGCCTTACATCTGACATAAGTAATCAAACCTTAATTTATAATCATAAATCTTTTATTTCTTTTAACATCGCTAATTTAATTCTTGTATTGAATTTTTCCGGCGCCAGATATTTGTTATTAATCATTAAACTTATTTATAGAATATTTCTAGACATCAAAATACTTATTCAATTTAAACGATTAACATGTTTATTTATTTTGGAATGATTGCTATTGTAATTTCCGTTCTTTATTTTTTTATGCTTTTTGAGTAATTTACAGCCTAATGTGAGATCTTTTTAATTCATTTTGCAATATTACTTTGAAATATAAAAATACTAATTTAATTTTGACCTCTTTTTTTATCTTATGATATATATCTGCCTAAATAATTCGCAATTCTCGCAACGAAACACAGAAATATTGCACATAGTATAGATATCAATGTATTAAAGTTACAAGTCATTTGTAGTTTTTGTAATACAGGGTGATCCAAAGTATTTTTGCTCTTCTTCAATTTACGATTGATTCTCTAATTGCATTCTGGACTAAACGTATGAAACTACAGGGCATTTCGTCTAGTATTTTTTTAGATAATAGAAAAAATTTCGGAAAAAAATTCTTATAATTTGACCACCTACTGTACTTATTGGTAGTCAGGATATATATATATTTATATATAATAGGAAAAATTTAAGACATTCGACATCAAGAATTCCATTTTTTATATCGCCACCAACTACTACTAGAGAAAAAATTATCTCCAATTAGTAAAACGTATTCCATATGCTAGTACTGACGATAAAAATTTCAAAATCAAGTTTATCACAAAATTCTAGAATAGTGGTAGTCAACCTGGTCCTAACGCCCTTTAGTGGTGGTAGGGACAAGCTAATTTTACCATGTTTTTAATAACTTCGATTCTTGTTTGTTTGTTTGTCCAGTACAAATCTTGAAATCAATTTTTAACTATTTTCCTGACTAGCTAGACATTTGAAACTTTCTGGACAGCTCAGAACACGGTGACGATGCATTTTTTAAATACTTTTAGTCAACTATTTCAGGTCCCTACTGTCTTTGGTAGCGTTTATATGATTCGACAGAAAATTAATTTAACTAACTTCCCGACTAGACAGGCATTTGAAACTTTCAGAATAGTTCAGAACACGGTAAAAATACATTTTAAAAATATTTTTAACCAACTTTTTCGGGACCGTGCTGCCTTCAGTATTAACAGTGCAAATCTTCGAATCGATTTTTCACTAACTTCCCGACTAGCTAGAAATTTTAAACTTTCAGGATAGCTCAGAACACGGTGACAATACATTTTCTAATACTTTTAGTCAACTGTTTCAGGTCCCTACTGCCTTCGGCAGCGTTTATATGATTCATCAGAAAATTCATTTAAGTGACTTCCCGACTAGCTTGACATTTGAAACTTTCAGAATAGCTCAGAACACGGTGAAAATGCATTTTTTTTTTTTTAACCAACTGTTTCGGGACCTGACTGCCTTCGCCAGTGTTACCAGTACAAAGCTTGCAATCGATTTTTAACTAACTTCCCGGCTTGCTAGACATTTGAAACTTTTATAATAGCTCAAAACACGATAGCAATGAATTTTATTTAATACTTTTAGCCAATTGTTCCGTGTTACCACTGCCTTTGGTAGCGTTTATATTATTCAACAGAAAATTTAAAAACATGGTATATAAAAAGTTTTTTTTTTTTTTTTTTTTTTTTATCTTGCATTCATTAGATTTAACTTGCGTGGAATCTATTTTTTCATTTTATAAAATAAAGTCTCTTCGCTATCCTTACTTCAAAAATTGTGAAACAGGTGAGTGGTTAGAAAACTTTACTACAAATAGAAAGTAGGTAGATAGTTTAGTAGTAGGTAAAAAATGTTAGCTATCTCTGCTCTAGAAGACAAAGAAAAGAAACTAAATCCATTTTTCAGAATTTCGACATAAGTTTTCCGGCGAAAGATAAGCATACCCCAGATCGCGTTATGAGAAATGATTATGGGTAAATGATCATGAATAAATTATCAGGAAAATCAGTATCGTAACACAATTTTATCCTTATTTGTGACTAACTCATCAAAAGCTTTGTTTTAATAATTATTTCTTAATTTTTTATACATTATGGAAATGTTGTACTTCACATTATTAGGGTATGTTTCATTTTTAACACATTGATTTTTTTTTTTTTTTTTTTTTTTTAAGAACCGTATAAAATTTTATTTTATGCATATTTTAACACTTTTCAGCAAAATTGGAAAATATTTATGACATCGTTTGTCTGTCTGTACGCACTCTTATAACGCTTAATAGTTACAGAATCTTTGAAACTGACATATATTATTCAAGTTTACCACGGGAAGTTCCCTACTGAAAACGGATTAAATACCACGCAAGGAAACCCGGAAGAATTCCAAGTCTTTGCATTGTATGAGAAATATTTCTGTAAACAATAATTTAATTCCTTTATTTTGCACAAATCATAATGAAATTGACATTTATTTCTTACATATACAAAAAAAAAAAAAAAAAAAAAATTATACAGAATGTGCTAAAATTAGCAATAAGTATTAACGGACAGAAAAAGGATTCTGATACATTAATGAATATAAACGGCAATTGCTGCAACTGCATTTTTGCTTTTGTTAAGCGTTTTTCGTGAATACTCTTAAACATTGTTGACACTTTTTAAAGATGTTTAAAAGTTATTCATGATTTGAAATTGTGTATCTGTCTGTCTCCCTCCGTCTGTTCCCCTCTACGTCCGTAAATATTTTCAGAATTTCTTCAAAATGATATACAGGGTGATTATAATTAAAGTTACGATTTTAAACACTATAATTTTAAAAGTGCCTATCAGAGCGACTTGATATTTTACCCGAGCAATCACAAGGCAATGAAATTTTGTTTGGGGGAGGAAAAAAGTAGTTCCAACATGTTCCTTTAGATGACGCTGTGAGGGTAATGTCAGGGGAAACGCCTAAATGGACTCATTAAACACAGGAATGTTGTTAGCAACACAGTGGAATAGCAGGAAACTAGAGACTTCAAGGATTTACCAACAATTTTTTTTTTTTTTTTTTTAGCAAAAAGTCAAGTATTTGTGTTTTAGAGCGGAAACAGTCATAGTGAAAAGAGAAAAAGAAGAGCTTCGTGAAACAAACACTTTACGGATAATTAACGGCACATTTTGAAATTATTATTATTATTTTTTTTTTTTCCAAACTTTCATTGCCTCACGATTGCTCTGGTAAAATATCAAATCGCTCTGACGGGTAGTTTTAAAAATATAGCGTTTTGATAAAGTAACTTTAATTATAATCACCCTGTATATTATTCGAGTTCACAATGCGACGTTTTCTATTTAAAATGGTATGAACAGTACAACTTCTCTGCATACAGACAGACCCGAAAGAATAACGATGCATTACATTTTAAGAGAGGCATGTTAATAAATCACATTTAAATAACTTTGCATTACATAAATCACCTTAAAATTGTTATCAATTATTGATATTCTAAAAAAAATATTTTCTGTAAACAATGATTAGTTTAGCGATGAAATTTACAGCGCTACTTTAAAATATTCAGATACATTAATGCTACGATTTGAAACTGCATTTCCGTTTATGTTATGCTAGTTAGTGTTAAGCTACATCATTTTAACACTATTTAACAATGTTTAAGAGTCAGTTTGAAGTCAGTTAATTTATCTGTCTATCTTTCTGTCATTCGGTCTCTTCTTTGACTACTTGGGCAAATTACACTGAAGGTCAAACGATGAAAGAGGTATGTACAGTTGGAAAGTATTAATAATTCAAGCAAATCGATAATTTATCATTCTTGTTTGATTTTTTTTTTTTTTTTTTTTTTTTTTTTTTTAGGACGGAGGACTATTAGTCTCAATCTACGGATAAAACGTTGTCACCAGTTTTACGATGGTTGGACCTTTATCGAAATCGAAAATTTATCGAAAATGTAATTGAATAATTTGAAAGCGATGTTATAGTTTGAAAGGAAAAAAAAAAAAAAATAGTCCTCCGTACTAAACTAAATTCTGCTTTTGCCAGAATTTCATCAAAATCTTTTTTTTTTTTTTTTTTTTGGAAAGAAAAAGAAAAATTTAATAATAATCAGTATCGAAAAAGTTAAAGAAGCCCTTTTTTAGAGAAAAATACATAATTTATTTATGTTTGATTTTTATTTATTTTTTTTATTTTATAGAACTATACGCCGTTTTTCAAATCATTTTAAATTGTTACATATATGTAAAATCAATATTTAAAATAAAGTCCAAAGCTTTTGAAACGCTCTGTATATACTAAGAACCTTAACAAATGTCATTGTAACGGCTTAGCTTTTGGTCTTTATAATTAAAAGAAAAAACTGGGTCACGAATGGTGAACTATCTTTTAATTCATTTTAATGGACATGGATGCAGAAAGAATTTATATTATAACTCATTAAAATATTTTTATCTTAAAATTAATTTTTTTCGCTTCAAAAGATATTTTATAGTAAAAATTCAGAAATTAATGGCATTCATAAAACATTCCTTATTTTATATTTCCGTTGCTTTTACGATAATAACTTTTTACTTTATCCATTAAAAATTTTTGTCCATAAATGCACATAAAAACATGTATTATGACTGCCATCTTTTTCCAAAATCTGAAACAAAATAAAAAATATGAAAGTTTTATGCGTTGTAACAGATGTTTTTAAAAAACATTAAGCATTCAACTTGATTTGTTATATGATCCAAAAATATGTTAAAATGTTTTTTTATAAAAACAAAATTAAAAATTATAATGTACTCCTTGAACGAAATATTGTGTTTCCAGAAATTATATGGTTTCCTTTTCGTCCAAATTAGGATTTTGAAATGCATTTTTACTTTCTTCTATATTTAAAAGAAGAAAGTATTGGATTCTTAAAAGTTTTTTTACTTCTATTTCCTGATAGATGCGCTTGTTTTGAGATACCTTAAATGTGATTTGACTATTTTTAGAAAATATATGTCTGTCTGTTTGTTTTTGTGTCTGATTGTGTTTGTTTGTATCACCAAAATTTTGCATGTGTTGTACCTCTCAACATAATAGAAATAATTTCATATAACTATATTTTTCAGCTGGACCTTGATATAAATTGTTGTTCATTAAATTTTATCATAAATCCTACAAGAGGTGTCGCTGCTATGATGCAAATTGTCGCCTTTATGGTAAAAAAATATATCTTAGTTTATATGGTATGTAACTGTAAACAACTTGATGTGAGAAAGGATCCTTCAGAAAAACAATACTGATTTAATTTGGGTGCATATCACCCGACAGATAGCGCTGCTTTGTTGCACTTTTTTCAGCTTCTATAGCGTACTTGTCATTCCTAATGTTAAATATATCAAACGTGATAAGTGAAATGTCTATAATGAAAAACTATTCTGATTTATTTTAGGTGTATATCGACTGACAGGACATGCTATTACGTCTCAATTGACAGTTTCTGGCATATGTGGAAAGGCAAGGTTTCAGCTTCTATAATGTATAAGTACACTAGATTTGTTATGTAAGATTTTCATTTTTAAAAACTCTGCTGAGTTAATTTTGGTGTATATTGGTAAACAGGTAGGTCATAACATTCTACTATTTTCTTGTAATTTTCCGTGTGACTGTATGTTAGATATATATTAGCCGTTGTATAACATTGCATGAAACTGCCTATGTAAAATTGATATATAATATTTTTGTATGCTAAATAATATTTTTGTTCATGCAAAGTGGTATGTTACAGTGTTATATAGAATAATATACAAGAAAGTTTTGTGATGACAATACCATACTAATATAGTCAGGGATATAATTATATATGTATCCCTGAAGAAAACCTTTATATATATATATATAAAGATTTTCTTTATCCGACTTTAATAAAATGTTTTAATAAAAATACTTTCACTGATTTTATTTAAAAAACAGAATATTATTAATTTTTCTTTCTTTTTTTTTTTTTTTTTTTTTTTTTTTATTTAGGGTAATATATAAATTTAAATAATTTGAGGTAATATTATTACGTTTTAAATCTTTTCACAAGATTTGTAGCAATATAGAGTATTTTTTACTTTCTAATCATACGTTATATAAAGAAAATAGTTTTATCATGAAAATTTCTGATAAAGATTTTTGATGTATCTAGAAGTTTTAAGGTTTCCGGAGTTCGTTTAAAAATTTTTACGTAATATGTTTTGTGTGATGAAACACGATAGCACCTAAACGCTTTCACCGAGTGAGCTGAAAGTTGGTAGGAATGTTATAGGTCATTGTTACACAACCTGTACAGATTTTGATGAGTCTAGCCCATATAGATTTTACATGAACACAAAGAGAAGTTCTTTATCATTATGGTATGGTAAATATATGGTAAATATAACTATAAATTATTTAAAATCCGATAGAATCTAAATAAATTATTCGATTGAGCTAAAAGTTGTCAGGTATGTTAAAGATCATCGTCCCACAAAAATTATAGATTTTGATAAGTCTACCACTTGAAGCTTTTTTAGAAGGACGTGGAAGAAAATATTTTGTAATTACGGACTATAAACGCGAATTGTTTGAAATGCGCCCGAGTTTAAACTCTATGCTAGATTAAGGTAAAAATGGGTAGACATTTAATAGGTTATTGCAAAAATCATACAAAATTACGTAAATGTAAGATTTTTTTTTTTTTTTTTTTTAACCAGTATACAAAGATGAAATTTTATACATTGTTGTCTATGGGATCATACTATTTTAAATTTGCTTTAGTAATGCGAAACTATTTATAGTATAAAAGGAGATAAATACCTTATATCGCAAGCTTATCATTTATAGTTCTTTTACAAGGATCCATAAAATAATTGTACCCTTTACGATCCATTAAACGACATACAATTTAGGGCGAATTACATAAACACGCTTCTAAGATTTTCCTTTTTATGTATTTAACTATACTTATTAATTATTTAAAATTATTTAAACAACCATTAATTAATAAATGTAAGGAAAGTCGAATGGGGTCACCCCAGATTTTTTTTATTTGGTTCTACGAAAGAAAATTTATCTTATATAACACGTTTCTGCTCGCTTATACAATGAAGTTTCGCGTTGACATCTAACACGCTTTGTTATCCGCTAAGAAGAAAAACAGATAAAAACACTTTTCTATGTCAAACAGTTATTTAAAAAAAAAATGAATTTGTACTTTTTTTTTCTGTATTTAATAGAACAAAGTATTGCATTCGTAAAAATTTTGAACTTTCGGTTTACAATGGATTTACACGTTTTGAGAAGTCTAGAACATGGTATGATCATTTTTAGAAAATGTCTGTCTGTCTGCGTGTGACAATTTTGTGGCGACATTATCTTAGAAACTACTACTCCGAATTCTATATGAATTTATATGCTGATGCACTTTCACATAAGTTAGTGTCTATTAACTTTTGGTGCCACTTGCTCTGCAGGTGGCGCGGCTATACAGTGGTTTCCACAACTTTAGGGAATTCTACTATATTTCAAGAACTACTGCACAAAATTGCAGATAAATTAATAGGCAGATTCACTGTCACATAAGTTAGTGCCTAACAACTTTTGGTACTAATCTCCAAACGATGACGCTGCCATACGTGTATTTCCGCAAATTCAGGAATTTCTCGTGTTAAGGGTCTTTTCAATTTTAGGAGGGAGATTTTCTTGTTTATATTATAAGCTTCGTTTGAGCTATGCTGCGTCACGAAAACACTGCCGCGTCTCATGATTATCAATATAATGCTTTACAGAAATTTATCTAAGTAGCCCAGTCGGTAGAGCGCCAGACTCGTAATTAGAAGTTTGCGAGTTCGATGCTCGAACTGCCCAAAGACCGTCGTTTATACTAATGGTGTTTAGTGTACGCAAAATCCGTCGTGGCCCCAATGTCCTCTATGTTCCCATCCAAATTATACCTTAGGGGGGGGGGTCACCGAAGCTAAGGAGCTATCCTCTCCACGGAGGATCAAAATTGTGATGGCATATCTTCGGACCCTCTAAGTCCCAGGCCTTCGCCAATTATCCATAGCGCAGAACAAGTGCGTCGTTAAAACCCAACCAACCAACTCAAAAACTACTGCACGGAACTACATATAAATTTATATGTAAATGCACCTTGACATAAATTAGTGCCTGTAAACTTTTGGTGTTGATTTCTCAACAGTTAGCGCTACTATATAGCGATTTTCGCAGTTAAAGGGAACGCTATATCTCAGGTTCTATTGCGTATAATCAAACAACACTTGATATGTTAGAAAGGCATTATGAGACATTTTACTAGTTTAGTTTTGATGCCTATCGACTTATCGGTTTCGCTGCCATACTGCAGTATTCTCCGAGCACGGGAAGATAATATATAAACTTCTATGTCGTATAACTATACGGAACTTGGAATGAAGAAAACCATTATGAAAACGCATTTTTTAAGATATTAAATATACAGAATAAAACTGTCTTTCTTTGGAAATTTAGTGGTAGTTTTCTCTGAGGTGAAAATGTCTGCATTCATCGTGGTAGATGATTTTAATAAATAATGGTTTTAATAAATTATTTGTACCGAGTGAATTTGTTTAGGGAAATATACAAGAAAGTCTTGTGGTGGCTACAACATACTAGTTTACAAAGTGTACTGATTTATAACTGTTTGACATTTTCTCTCTCCCCAATTACGATAAGCAAATATCCTTAGGAAGAAAATTTATCGCACAAAAAAACTTAAAGAAAAATTACTACTTCTGTAACCATTAAAAAAATCCAAGAGATGTAAATATTTATTCTAAAAGAAAAGCATATATATTTATTTTTTACAATATATTTTAAAATATGTGTTGCATATTAATTACATTTTTTTTTTATAAACACTTATATATATATATATATGTGTGTTTAACTAAAATACAAATGAACATTCTCTACCATAATTTAAATTGTATTTGAGCTTCTTAAAGTAAAAAACAAACAAAAAAAAAATATAAAAAAAATAAAAAGGACAAAATATAATGATGTGAATTTTTGAAATACTTGAGCAGCTGTTAATTTAAAAATATCCTTTTTTCATGTGGAATTTGTATAGTTTTTTCTCGATTTAAAAAATCTCTAAGAGTACTTTTTTTTTTTTTTAATTCTCTTTGGGACTCATTAATAAAACGTTTCAGTTAAAAACTTTTAACTAACGAATTATTAATTATAGAAAAATACTGTACATGTACAGTTATTATTGTTAGAAAGTAAACATTTTTGGATTTGTGAAAGATTCATTTTTTTCTGTAGGAATTTTTTTTTTTTTTTTTTTTTTTTTGGAATCTCTTAAGCACATCTGTTTTTATTATTATTATTACTAGTATATAACCCCGTCAAAAATGACGGAATGTGAACGATAAATCTTGAAAACAATGTTTAGATCATGATGGTTACCACGTGATCATTTAAATGTATTTTCAATTTTTGTTTATAAATCAAATGTGTTTCGATATTTTGTAATTTGCGTTCTTTGTGAGGTCTAACTGTAATAGAGACAGTGTCCGGAGATGAGAGAAGTCGTGTAGAGCCACACCAGATTGTAAAAACGTGAAAAAAATTGCAACTTTGGCCTTTATCATGGTTTTGTGAGGTCTAACTGGAACGTTTCCGGCTGCAATCTTTAAAAGACAGTGTCCGGAGATGAGAGAAGTCGTGTAGAGCCGCACCAGATTGTAAAAACGTGAGAAAAATGGAGGCTTTGGCCTTTATCACGGTTCTGTGAGGTCTAATTGCAACGTTTCCGGCTGCAATCTTTAAGAGACAGTGTCCGGAGATGAGAGAAGCAGAGCTGCCAACCTAATCCGGCAAATTGTTAGTACCGCCTCTTTTTCTACACCACTTAATTTTTAGAGAAATTCTCTTCAAATGTATCTACGATGAATTAAGAAGAAAAATACTCTAAAAATTAAGTGGTGTAGAAAAAGGGGCGGTACTAACAATTTGCCGGATTAGGTTGGAAGCTCTGGAGAGGTCGTGTAGAACCGCACCAGATTTTAAAAACGTGAGAAAAATGGCGGCTTTGGTCTTTCTCATGGTTCTGTGAAGTCTAACTGCAACGATTCCGGATGCAATCGTTAAGAGACAGTGTCCGGAGTTAAGTGAAGTCGTGTTGAGCCGCACCAGATTGTAAAAACGTGAGAAAAATGGCGGCTTTGGCCTTTCTCACGGTTTTGTGAGGTCTAACTGCAATAGAGACAGTGCCTGAGATGAGAGAAGTCGTGTAACGCCGCACCAGATTTTAAAACAATATACAGTATATAATTATTAACACATCACATTAGCAAGTTAATTGTATGATACATTATTTGTATCATACAAGGATGGAAAGCGTTTGCTGACGATGACGCGAATTCAATGATTTTTCTTCACCCAAAAGTTTTCACTTCAAATGGAAAGCGTTAGCTGACGATGACGGGAGTTCAATGATTTTTGTTCACCCAAAAGTGCTCAACGCGCCTAAAGAAGTTTTCACTTCAAAAATTTTACCCGATCAATAAATATGAATGACATTAAAAAAACTGCTGGTTGACAAAAAATATAGGCCCGACAACACAACAGCAACAACACATCCCAGTGTTCCATTAAGTGCTCTATACGCAAGCGAAGTGTGACGTCACTGACCGTCCGTGTATGTAAGAAAATGATTTCCTATGTTAATCGCCCATTGGAATTTTTGTAAAAACTTATTAAAAATCGAGAAAAATTATTTCCCGATTTTAATCCCCATATTTGGGTATATATATGTATTAGTTATGTGCATATGTTAGATTGAGTTATTTTGCTGTCAAATTGACAAAATTTTTATTTTAAATTTCAAACCTCTGTTGTCCTTGGCGTTTTTGTATTTGGCGATCAAAAACGTACTACGAAAATATACATGCCAGATGTATACTTTCGTAATACGTGTTGTGCGAAATATTGTTTCATATTATTCCTTACTCTCTTAATATAAATTTTTAAAATAACCATGATTTTTGAAAGGAATTAAATTATATTCGCCAGATAATTTGGCGATATATAGTATATATATATATATATATATATATTTCTGCCAAGGATGACCGATATCAAATCTATTCCGCTGCAACATATTAGTATTTTATATCAGATACTTTATTTAGACATTTGAAAACAAATTTCACTTCAAATTATGATAGAATATTTATCATTTTCCTTTTAATTAGTATATTAGTTGGATATTTATTGTGTAATATCATCCTTTGAAATGAAATGTTTATGTTTTCAATGGAATATGGAAGTTTTTTTTTTTTTTTTTTTATCTAGAGTTTTGAAATTTAAAATTCAAATTTTATCAATTTTAGAACAAAAACAACTTAATCTAACGCATGCACATGATAACTATTACATATCTAAACCTAAATATGGGGATTAAAATCGGGAAATAATTTCCCTCGATTTTTAATAATTTTTTACGAAAAATCCATTGGGCGTTAAACATAGGAAATATTTTTCTTGTATCCACGAACGGCCAGTGACGTCATCACTTCGCTTGCGTATTTAAAGTCCTCATAATAAGAAAAAGCGATTCACTTCATTTTACCAAAATACTTTTTTTTTAAGACTATCGTAGATCCTGTTTTCAAATTTTCTAACTAACTATCCAATAACTACAGACACTCCATGCTAACCCAAATTCACCTCTACTCGATACCTCCAACCAGCTATCTCACCCTCAACATCGCCAAAATATCCAGGATCCAGCTAGGGACTTTCTCATTCTCAACCGAACATTTTACCTTGACTCGACATTATCACCTTAGACTACTCTAATTTCAATACTCATTTCAACTGGTGACTTTTACTTGCCCAACCAAACATTCTATCCCAACTATCATTTTACACTAATTTCAAAACTAAAATCAACTGGCGGCATTTACGTACTAAACTCGGCGCCAATCATACCTTACAATGTAAACAAACAATGTAGTTTGATAAAAATATTTAAAGGCTTTAATGCGTTTTTACAAATATTTTAAGATTTTTAAGGCTTTAATATGTTTTAGAAATATTTTAAGCGTTTTTTTAATGAAACAGTCAAAGAGTCGTTCATTCGGAATTAAAAAGTTGTCCATTTGGTATTTTCTGAATGGCAACAGTTTTGGTTTGTTTTTATTTGGTCTTGCTTTGTTTATAATCATGAAGTTACGTAATTCTATTTATAGTTTCATGTTTATAATAGCCAGTGATCCGTTATACTTAATTTAGCCATTTAAACATTACAATTGAATAGTTTTTCAAGGTTTTATAGGAAATAAGAATATGTTCGATACAAAACATGTATGAAAATGATATGTTTGTTTCCTAAGTTGAATTAAACAAACGGAAAAAAAAAAATGGCTGCCAAAAGTTTCTGTTTTGAAGTGGTACTAACCGGATTCGTTCATGACAGATGAGGATCATTATATATATTAAATATTAAAACCGGGCAATTAGCATACACAATCTAGTGTTAAAAAGAAATAGATGGAAAATTGTACGAAAAGATGAAAACGTTAACTGAACTAAGAAATAACTCACAACAATAGTTTACTGTTGAAATAATACCACGACTCTTCATCATGCAAAATAAGTATGCGCGAGTGCAGAATCAAACCATCGTAAATGCATGATCGGCAAGTTGCCTCAATGATGCTACATTCGTGCCTTCAGTTGTCGCCTGATTACTCGTCGTTCTATTATTCTAAATTGAAGCAATTGTTGCGACAATTTTTCAGTTGTCTGCAAATATTGTTACATTGCTGAATTAATGGTGACAATGGAGGAAATTCAACAACCATTTTTTTACAGTATACCTTTTTTCCTATGAAAAAAATACAGAAGATTAATTTAAAAAAAGACAAGCAATTTGACAAGAAATGATAGGATTTAAATCTATGTTAAAGCAGTATACAATACTAAACACCTAATAAAAAAAGAATAAAATTTTTAAAAGGAAAACTTAAGCCGATAATGGATTTTACCAAAATAATTTTTTTAAATTAAAAAGCATTTAAAAAATAAATAAATAAAAATTACAGCTTGTATTAAATCAGATAATTTCTTTTAGATTTGTGTAGGCTCAGTCAGCTAAACTTCTCAACTTGAGCTTCCAGAATAAAGTTGAATAGAAAGAGCGTACGTGTTTTGGTTTCGGTTTGTAAAATCCAGGAATGCCGGGTATACGGTTGTAACAGTGCTTCCATCTGATTACTTGGCGACTTGTGGGCGAGATTTTTGAATCGTCTCGTCTCTCTCTCAATCAGTCTGCGAGGCAGCACCCACAACAAACAGCGATAAATGCGTGGAGGATGGGTGCCCTACTTCAAAGTTGAGAGGAGCAAAAGTAGCTTTCGCTGGCATTTCACTAGAAGGGGTTTGTAAGCATTAGAGTATTGGCATGCTCCTTCTTCCTTTATTATTATTCTACGGTTGAATCTCATTTTTTAACTATACAATTTCCAAAGTTGATCCAAACGTTTTCAAGCAAAATCTAAAACATTTGAATCGAAAGATTTGAAGTGAAATAAGTAGTGAAACATTTGAAAAAATTTTATTACTTAAAACATGTTAATCATCTACAGCATTATTTATTTTTTGCACTCAAATTCCATCTATAAAATGCAATTATTTCCGTTCATGGATACAAGATATAAACAAACTGAACCAATTCTAATCTAAAAAGGGATGACCGCTGAAGCTACTGAAGTGCCGAAATATTGGAGTTGATAAGCTGTAAAAATCTATTCTTTGTTTTCAGCTTTATTTTCATAAAATTATAGAAGACCTCACTCATGTTCAAGAGCGCGCATCCTTTACCGATACTGAAAGAAACAGTACAATATCTAAATTATGACAATGCTTTTTGTTTTGTTATAGAATTTTAGGTATTAATGAATAGACAATTAAAACAATCAAACAATATTTTTAAAGCTCTACATAGTAAATAGCTTCTTAAAATCTGCTTAAATAATAATTTTTATGAAATTACACAGTTACTTATATAAGTTTCTGTTATAATCATATGTACTCTGTGAACTATTATATAGAATTTTCTATAATTGCCGCTTCTTATCATTTTTGTGCCAATGGGTCCGTCTTCAATTTCTTTACATGTTTATATTTATAGAGATAACTAGCAGACTTTGCCCATTTCGTTGGACACAATACTTAAGTGAGTTGTCAAAATCCCATATCGTTATTATTTAACCTGAGTTCATGTTCCCGCTGTGTTCGGTAGAGATTTTTCTCGCTCGTAACGTGAGCAGTCCGTATTTCCACTGCTTTCGGCAGCAACTTACCCGATTCTTACTTCCCGTTCACCAGTAGCTAAGTTCGAAGTTTTGCGAAATCTCGACAAAGTACATAATGCATACACCTAATCAACATCCACACGCTAAAGTTCGTCATTCTAAGATAATTTAAGGCGAATTCAAACGGGAAAACATGTTTTTACACGTGTTTATACCCCTCCCCCCTCGACCTCAAGAAGGTAAGGGTTAAGGGGGGAATTTCGAAAAATCCCGCTCCAATAAGTCTCGGGTACATATAAACAATTTGCGCACTAAATTTCGTGACCACAGATCCCATAGATTTCCCAAGAGAAATTTAGCGCTAAAAGAAGGGGGGGGGGGAGGGTCTTGAATTTGCTAATTCGTAATCCCCCCCCCCAAAAAAAAAAAAAAAAAACGAAAAAGTGTTTTTTGGAAATATCCAAAAGAAGACACATGACTGTTTTCAACACCTTTTGTAACATCTTTAGTAGAGCTCTACTAAAAAATCCGGAATTTCTGAAATTTCCTTCCGAGAAACGATCTTTCCCCTCCCTTCTTTAAGAATCAAGAATTCCAAAATGGTATATAATGTTTTATTTACACTCAAGTCTAATCTCACCATGGGCAATTTCTTCACCGTGACGTAATTTGGGTCCGAGTTATGCTTTCAAACGTTTTTTTTGCTTCCTGCCCTCCCGGAGGTAAGCGAGGGTATTTTGATAAATCCCGTTTCTTTAGGTGTCGGATACATATAAACAATCCAAGCACCAAACTTCGTGACTGCAGTTCTCATAAATTTCCCAGGAGAAATTTAGCAATGAAAAGGGGGTCTCGAATTTGCCCTTTGTAACACATACCCCCCCCCTCCCCCCACACACCACCACCACCAATACCGCCACCATCACCAAGAAAAAACAATGGCAGATCACAAAAAATTAAAACCGTGTTTTGGAAATATCCTAAAGAAGTCGCATGACGGTTTTTAACATCTTTGTACCATTTTTCGCAGAGTTTTACTCAAAAATCTAGAATTTTCAAAATTTCCCGCCAAAAATAGATTTCTTCTATCCCTTCCCTTAAAATTCGAAATTTCCTAAATCGCAGACAAAGTTTTAATAATACTAATGTGTAGTCTCCCCTTGTGCAATTTCATCACTGTAAAGTAATTAAAGTAATTTGGAGTCGATTTATGTTTACAAAGTTGTTCTTGCCCTCTGTCCCCCCTTTGGGGAAATGGGGGAATTTTGATAAATCCCGTTACGTTAGGTGTGAAATACATATAAACATTCCAAGCACCAAAATTCGTGACTGCGGTTCCATAGATTTCTCAGGACAAATTTAGCGCTAAAAGGCGTGTCTCGAGTTTCCCCGCTCGTACCACCCCACAGAAAAAAAAAAAAAAAAAAAAAAAAAGGAAATATCGTAAGGAAGTGGCATAGCCTTTTTTCTATATCTTTGTTTCATTTTTGGTAGTGTTCTACTCAAAAATCAGGAATTTTCGATATTTCCCACCAATAATTTATTTTTTTATTTCCCCCTCCCTTCCCTTAAAAATCGAAAATTCCTAAATCGCAGATAATTTATTATTTGTACTCATGACTAGTCTCCCTATGTGCAATTTCTTTACTGTGAAGTAATTAGAAGCCGAGTTATGCTTACAAACGTGTTTTTGTCTTTTGCCCTCCCCCTCCCCCAAGAGGGAAAAGGGAGTAATTTCGGAAAAGTTGATAGATATAATTTTAAGTTGGGTAAAGACCTAAATTCCTGCGAAGCGCCGTTGAATTCCGTCCAGCTGTTCTTAAGTGATACCCGGACAAACGTGTTTTTGTCTTTTGTACCCCCAAGAGTTTTTTCCTTTGCCAAACAAAATTCAATTGCCTAACCATTGTTCTGTTAAATATCAAATCATTCTTAGCTTAGCGGTAGTTTTAAAGTTATAGCGTTTTTTCCTAAATTTAATTATAACCAATCTGTACTATTGAGCTTACTTTATTCTCAATCAGATCGAATATCCCTATTTTCTTTAATATAATAAGTCTCTGACACAAAACAAGATCATATTTATCTTACTCATCTTTAATTGCAAATATCAGTTCGACAGTCGAAGAATATTACCATCCATGTTGATATACGCGTCGAACAAGAAAATATCAAAGCTTATAAAAATCTACAAATAGTACATTTAGAAATTCCCGATTTTTTTTTTTTTTTTTTTTTTTTGTGTGTGTGTGTGTGTTTAGATAGTAGTTAATAAGTAATCAGGTATATTATAGTAGACGCATCAATTTCATTTAAAGGATATTCTCGGAACAATCCTATAAAAGTTTCCCTTGTAGCATGTGAAGCGTGTTATATGAACAAAAGAGCAGAAGTTTCGCTTTTATGGAACAATGATATGGTGGCTAACATTTGAACAAGAAACATTTCCTGACTTTTTTGGATTATTTTTAGTCATTTGTCGAGATATTTCTTTGACTCTTATTATTTATTTCTCACCATAATTTCCTGGTATTATCGAAAAATTTCGAGATTAAGCAAGCAATTTAAAATAGCGAGCTTTAAGGAATGGTTAATTCCTGCATAATTTTGCAAAATTAGTATGATTTAAAATAAAATTCTCTGACTTTTCAAGCTTTTTTCCTTTCTTTCCTTCACTGTTAGCCACCATGAATGGTCACATCTTTTCACAGTTTCTCGAGCACAAGCGCTGAGCTAAAATTTCTAATCTCAAACTGATTAGATCTAATAACGAGTTACTTTACAACTTTGAATGATTTAGTTAATGGCTAGGCGAGATGACTTTCTGAAAATGCCCTGTAAATTTCTGATTCTTGATTCTAGAAACTTTAGAGAACATATTTCTCCAAATTTTATCAAAAAAATGCCAAATGTGGCTCCTGTTCATTACGTTTGTTGCCAAGGTTGCGTTTCGTAGACTTCAATCGAGCGTTCCTTTTTCTTTTGTGTCTGTAAATCTATTTTTTCTGTAACAACAGATCTAATGATAATTAGTTGTTTAATGGTTTGAATCATTTGTTTTCATCAAAAATATTTTTGTGTTCCCAATTAATTAATTTCTTGACAACAAACATATTTTTCTTTCAATTTTATGAAAATGTGTTACACAAGAACAATTATTGTGGTTTTGCAAAGATAAAAATCACCGATAAAATAAGTAATATACAAATATAGTTTTGTTTTCATGAATAAAAGCATTTTCTAAAAATATATTTTGCAACTTAAGGTGAAATACTAATTTTAGTATAATTAATTGAAATATAAAAATGCACACCGTTATTTCACATGATAACAGACACTAAAGAACCAAAAAAAAAAAAAACTGATACACCTACCTAATATTTTGTTCGCCCCCCCCCCCTCCCTGAGCACGCATAAGGGCTGCAATGCGACGTGGCATGGACTCAACAAATGTCTGAAAATATACTGGATGTAATTCGCACTATAAATCCTGCTGGGCAATCAACAAATCCATAGGATTGCGAGGGAAGGGGAAAATCTCTTCTGAACAGCACGTTGCAAGGTATCCCAGATATACTGAAAAATGTTCATGTCAGGCGGACAGCCGACATCAATAAAGTTAGAAGAGTGTTCTTGGAGTCACTCGGAAAATAATCTCGACGTGTGGGATGTCGTCATACGTTTTTTTTGGAATTGTACAAGATCATCGGAATGCACAAATGACATGAATGGTTGCAGGTGATTGTACAGAATTCTTACGTATCTGTACAATCACCTTGTCAGAGTCGCATCTAGACGTATTAGGTGTACCATATCACATTAAAAATACATTCCTCATAACTTGGCAGAGCCTCTGTCAGCTTGAAAAGTTCCCTGTTGGCATGTAGGTTTCTGAATTCACTTCATGCTCGTACACATTCATCCGACCAATGTAATTGCAAATGAGACTCGTCAGACAAATCAATATGTATAAAGTCATCAACAGTCCAATGAAGTGTTAGCGGACCCAGGTGAGGCGTGAAACATTGTGTTGTGCATTCAACAATAGTACACGTCTGGGATTTCGGCTCCGAAACCCCATATAAGTAGTGGTCTGTTGAACAGATCGCACGATGGCACTTGTTGATGCCCCCGGCATTCAAATCTGCAGCAATTTGAGGAAGGGTTGCACGTTTGTCATGATAAATGATTCTCGTCACACCCATTATCGGTCCCACTCTTTCACGATTTCTTTTCCGGCTACAGCGATGTCGGAGGTTTGATGTTTTATCCGATTCCCAATATTTACGGTATACACGTAGAATAGTCATACGCCAAAATCCAAATTTCATCGCTACCTTGGAGATGCTATAACCCCTTTTCTAGCACCAACTGAAACGACATGTTCAAAGTCCCTTAAATCTTGATAACCTGCCATTGTAGCAGCAGAAATCGATCCAACAGCTTTGACAGAAATCTGCTACCTTATATAAGTATTGTCGGCCGCATCGAGTTACTCTGATTGGGTATTTACATATGGACGCCTGTAAGAGGTTTTTTTTTTTTTTGGGGGGGGGAGGCTCTTTGGTGTAAAAGTAAATACTTAAATAATATAAATCATGAATTAATTGTTAAGAAAACTCACTTATAACATCTCACCCCCACCCACCCCAAAAAACAAAAAATCTTTCTGCTTTCATTTTCATTTACACTAATATTTAATTAATACAGTTTATTAAAACCATGCACAAAATGCAAAATTTATTTATTTAGATGATATTTTAATTAAAATATTTCGAAACGCAAACAAAGGATTTATGCATGTATGAAATTAGAAATTCAACTTCCCATTTAAGTTTTCTTTATAAACAGCCTTCATTATCTTAATCTTCTCCCAATTCATAATTCGACATAAGACAAATTTGCATTAATTAATTAATTTATTCATGACTCGTGGTCTTTACATGCTTCGCTGGTTATATTTAAATGAATACTCGGATTTCTAATCATATATATTTATTAAATCTTAAAATATATAAAAATATTAAAATCATAAAAATAAAATAAAAATAAAAATCTACTGAAATTAACCAAAACATCAGTTAGATTCCCATTAAAAAATTTTGTATATTCATGTATCTAAATTTTAATTTATTTTTATACTTTATAAAATGAATTTTTTTTTCTATTTTACCATTAGATTTTAATAATTACACTATATCAGTATATCGACAAAAATGCGGCTGGTAATTTACAGGAAGGCTATATCTCAGATTTCATTGTGTATTTAAGTGCAACAAATCTTACATTTTTAAAGAATAGAAAATTATAATAAAAAGAAAAAAAAAATGTTAAAAAAAAAATTTTTGATTAAAAAAATACACAATGAAATAATAAAAATCTAATTGTTTACTTTCAGGTGTAATCAATAACATAAAAAATCTCCAGATGTAATCTTCATTTATTTAAATAAATATTATTAATGCTTGTAGATTATTCTGCATACCAGAGATAAATTATAAGACACGATGTACTTTCAAATAATTCCGATTCCAAAGAGTTAAAAAAAAAAAAAAACATTATAAGAGCTTATTTTATTTTAGTAAGCTCTAGAAATTCTTGTATGTATAGAAAATATTTAATTAAGCTATGTAAAGAACTAGGAGCCTTTGTAGTATAGAAAAGAAAAATAATTATTCTGTACTAAGATTATTAAACTTTAATAATTTATGCATTATCACGCGCTTTCTATCCCAGTAAAAAAGAAAAAAAAAAAAAAAAAAAAGAGAGAGAGAGAGAGAGAGAGAGAGAGAGAGAGGAAGGAAGAAAAGTAAAAAGAAATGTATATGAATTTATATAGGCAATTTTGAATAAATATACAGAATTTAATATAAGTAATTACATTTAAAATAAATTTTATCATTCCTTTCCAAAACAATTATGTTCGATTACTTGAATCCTTGACCTCTTCATTCAAGATGTGCTTAGTAAAATACATTGATAAAACTATTATGTTGTGGCCATCACAAAACTTTCATCTATATCACTCCATGTAGAAGCTCCACTTACGGTGGAACATGCAGAAAAGTATAATATAGCTTCTCAGAATAAAGATTTTATGTATGAAGTTTGTTTAAATTTTAATCAATAGATACTGAGATACGGCCATGTGGAAAACTACAGAAAATAGGTGACAGCAGCACCACCTAGCGACCGATATATATCCAAACTAACTCAGCATTTGATTTCAAAATGTGTTTTTATGTTCAGTGCATTTACGTGCCATAGAAGTTCAGATTTAGTCTTATTATTCACGCGATAAAGGGTAGCATAGCATCGCCACCTGTCGTGGAACTGCACCCAAATTTAATCAGCACACAGTTTTCACATTGGCTCTCTCATTTATCAAGTATTGTTCAATTATACACTATAAAATCTGAGATATAGTCTTCTAGTTTACGGGACAAAATGCAACATAACAGTGGCACATATTGGCAGATATGTACCCAAATAAAATCTACAAAGTGTTTCATAGTAGCCTTCTCATACCGCCTTTTATGAAATGTTATGAAAAAAAAAAAAAAGCTTGAGATATAGCTGGTATATTCGCGGGAAATATTATAGTATAATCCCGTCATCTATCTGCCTATATGCACCCAAATTGAATCAACATACTATTTCATAATTTCCGTTTCAGATATCATGTTTTGTTTGATTACACATAATAGAACCTCAGATATGACTTTCCATTAAATGGGAGAAATAACAGTACAGCAGCATTACCTTTTGGGTGATTTGCACCAAAATTATAAGGCACTCAATTATGCCATGGTGTAGCTACATATAAAATTAGAGTAATTCTGAAGAGTAATTCTGTGAGTTAATTCCTGAGATGGTAAAAAAAAATGTCTTTCTCTCTCACACACTGGCACACAGACGTATTTTTTTAAATGATCAATTCTTTTCTGAACCTCACAAAATGTGTAAACCTGTTGAAAACCGGAAGTCTATTTTTTTACGAATCCAATACTTTCTTCTATTGGATATAGAAGAGAAAAAAATGTGTAATAAAACTAGATTTTAACTAGACTGAGAATTTCAGAATAGATATCTGAAAAGTTAAATGATGTTTTCGAAACACCGATCTATGACATTATAAATTACATTAATTTATGAAGTAAAAAACTTGTTTTATCCGTGTTTGAAAAATGACTTCCTGAAAGTGTGGCCACCGAAAAAATAAGTAGTTTTAATAATTCTAAAAAATAATTAGACACTTTACAGCAATGAAATTTGAAGTATTACAGCATTCAAATATGACAGAAGAAATCCGCATTCAATTATTATATATATATATATATATATATATATATATATTATTTATAATAACTGAAGCAAATTAAGAAATAAAATATTGTTTTATACTGCTTTTGCAAAATGGTTCATAACAATGTGGTTAAAAATATAAGCAGTTTAGGTAATTTTATAAAATATTTAAACATTTAACAGAAGTAAAAATTTAAAGCTTTCGTGTAATGAAAATTATGACAACATAAATTTAGATCAAATTAAGAATTAAAAATTGTTTTTATCTGTTTCCGTAAAATGGTTTCATGACTGTGTGGCCGTAAAAAGGAGAAGTAATTAATTATTCGAAATAATTAGAAACGTTACAGCAGTAAAATTTGAAGCATTAAATCGTTGAAATATGACAACACGTAATGGATTAAATTATGAAATAAAAAGCTGTTTTATTTGCTTTTCAAAAAAAGCTTCATGACAGCATGAAAAAAAAAAAAGCGTAAATAGTATTTTAAAATAATTAGATATTTTACAGCAATTAAATTAGGAAATAAATATATATATATATTTATTTATTTCATTTGTTTTCGCGAAATATATTTGACTTTGTGTCAGAAAAAAAGATTAGTATAAATAATTATTTAAAATAATAAGACATTTTATATACCAATAAAATTAATGTATCCTAGCGAAAAAAAAATGTGATAGTACAAAGTAGGTTAAAATATGAAAATAGATAATTACTTTCATATATGTGTAGCTGTGTATATGCATCATTACTTAGAGATTGTTGAATAAATAATATTTTGCTACTCAAAAACGAATACAAACGACAGTCTCCTGATCTGTAATTCAACATGTTTTAAATTCTTTTATTTAAAAGTAAGATTTTCAGCACATAAAAACTATATTAATTGTCAACTAAGCTTGAGTTTTCGAAAAACTTCAATTTTCGTGAAAAAAATTCTGATAATATTTTCTTACATTACAAATAGAGACAAGAAGGGTAATTGTGACAGGCAAACTTAAATTTCTCATTTAACTTGCTGTAAAGAGGCTAAATCCGATTTTTCAGTGCTAGTTCTTTTAAAAATCATATCTGAGGCTCTCTTCTACTTACAGAATAACTTTATACAGAAAGTATTCATTCAACTGGGACAAAGGATAAATCAAAGCCGCCGCAACTGTCACTAATCCGCCTGTGTTTGGGTTATAGTGGCTTGGCGTAGGAAAATTAGTGACAGCAGTTGAATTTCCAAATTAGTCCCTTATATACATACTTGTTAATTTTAAGGGTAAAACTACAGACCTTTGCAAAAAATTTTTGCTTTTATTTCAAGTTTGTATCAAAGAAAATATGGGAGAAAAATACCTTGAGTATACCCACCTTTTTCACAAATATCTTAAAAACGAACTGGAGTAAACAAAATAATTAATGCAATAAAATAACGCTTTATTTTATATAGAAATATGCATCCGATCAGGATTCTTGCATCGATTTCATCAAACTAGCAAAAAAAAAAAAAAAAAAAAAAAAAAAGAAAAATCTTATTTTCTGAATTTTGCAGAAATGTATAGCAACTCATTAGAAAGAAACACTGAAAGTATAGTAGTTTTAGAATACAAAAAACTTCTTGACTTTGTAAACTAATCAAGCCTAATTTGTCTTATATCCCCCCCCAAAAAAAACAAGAAAATTAGAACTTCTCATTCTCGAATTCAAAAAATGTAGGGGATTTCAGCTACAGTTCTATGTTCCTTGCATCAACAGTTGTTCTGTAATAAAATTAATTTTGAGACAAATAAAATTTGGACCTTCTGGGCATATAAAATTTGTTAGAATCAAGTTGTATTTCCAAAAATTGAAGGACAAAGTCTCTATCTTTTTCTATTGATACTTTATCGAGGATTTGTCCTGCAAATAATTTTATCTTTTTGATGATATATTTCATCAATACAAATTTCTTTGTGTAACACGTGGGGTTTATCCTCACATTCATCCTCTGTTTGATTGTCACAAAGGACAGTGGATCCAGTAGAAAAGACATCTTCTATATAATATTCTTCTGATCCAGATGAGAAGTTATGCTCAATCGGATACAGAAGTTTAAGGGAAGAAATATTGATGTCTCAATAACTTATGTTGCATCATGTTTAAAAAAAAAAAGTATAACAATATCTTACATCTATATATATAGATTCACGTGTACAATAGAAATAGTAGTTAATAATTTTTCCAATTTTGAAAAAGACAAACGAATTCTCCAAAACCACTATTCCTCCAATACACTGTCACAACTACCCCACTAAGAAAAATTCAGTGTGTGCAATGGTATCCAGCGAAACTGTTTACAGATTACTCATACAAATCTATCACAAAAAAGAAACTGCATAAGTTTATCAATAGCCCCAATATTATGATTTTAGAATATTTCTCTTTTACACGTTTTTTTCAGGAGTTTGAACATCTACCCCACCAGTTTGAAACATTATTATTGTTGTTATTATTATTTAGAGATAAAAGTAAGACTAGTTTTCATTGAAAAGTGTTGCTAAAATGTAACATTATGTGACAGAATTTGTGGAAAATCGTGAAACTATTCCTTCAGGTAAGAAATAGGAGCTGGTGTCACTATTACCCTCCAAGCCACTATTAACTCACTTACCCCTAATATTAATTATAATATTAATTGTATTTTTTGTTATTATTTATTAATAATTATGCATTCTTTTTAAATATGTTATAAAATGCAAAAATGTACCAATGAAATCAAAATACGTTTTAAATTAAAATGTCTCATGAAATATTTTTAAAGCTGAGAAATAATCTTTTATCGAATAAAGTTTTAAATTACTGTCCTAAGGTTTTAACTTACACAAAAGCAAGAAAACAATTAATTAATTTAAAAGGTAATTTAATGATAGTTATTTAAGTGCATGCTTATCGATTTAAAATTATTTGACTAAGTTTTATTAAAATTTAGAATTTTAAGAAATCTAATTAAAAGACATTTAATATCAGACGAATTTTTCTCAATAAATTATTATATGCTTCGGAAAATATTCGAAATTTTATGATTTTTCCATAACAAAATAATGTTGAATTTATTTCATATTTCTTTTAATAATTAATAATGTATATCGCTGTTGGTTCATAATAAAGTTACTCAACTATTATAGTGAATAATGTTTAATTAAGCTTTGTTGATTTAGTCATATTTCCAAGATTATCAAAAAATTTAATTGTGTTTAAAATCTTCGATAACATCTGTATTAAATTTAAACATATATTAATATTTTATTCGTAACTTGTCTGTGAGTACCATCATGTATTTTAAAATCTTCATTTTAGGTAGAAAATGTAAATATTTAAATATGAATTCTAAATTTTCAAATGAAGAGGGGAAATAAAGAAGCATATATTTGCAGAATATGAAGACAATTTTTATTTTATGAAGTTATTTTAATTTATGTAATTCTAAAAATCAGGTTAAAGAAAATTTAATTGTTTTCAAAAAGAAATTTTTGTGTATTTAGCACAATAAATATATGGCTATAATAATAAATACAAAGCTATCTTTTCTCAAATTGAAAATGATGTACCCATTTAAAATATATTCATATGTGAAATGATATGCTAGATATTTAAATAAAAAAGAATGTGTAATCAGAGCCTCCTTAAGTAGATGCCTAGCGAGTCGCTCGGAAACTTGGCAACAGTACAAGAAGAACATAGCTAGCAGATGGCGCTTGATACCGTGTCGTAAAGTTCTGTTTATTTCCCGCGATTCAATTAACTTTCAATTGAGTTCTTCACGGTTTATGTTTTATTAATTTAATAAATGTGAGAGGTTTTTTTTTTTTATTTTTTTTATTTTTTTTTTTAATATGGTGTATTGCGTCGTTCCATTTTGTAAATCGTAAAGTCGCCGTGAAAATATAAGTTTTCAAATGACTGCACATATTTCAAGACAAGGTATGTAAACTATACTATATTAGCAACCCTCCGGATTTTTGAATATCAATAATATTTTTTACCAAAAACATTATTTTTATTTATTATCGTAAATTCTATGATTAAGACGAAGATAAATTTAAAAGAAATTATGATATAAAAATTCGAAGGGTTGACACCTCTGTTAGTAAGTTAGATTTAACAAATAAAATAGTTATGCTTATTACAAAATGAAATGAAATTTTTATTTATTGATGTAGGAATACAGAAAAATAACTTGTTCTTAGTTACTTTGAAGTAACTCTATATTGGAGTATTTTATAGTTTTATTCATAAATTACATTAGTAACTTATGAATAAAACTATAAAATACTCCAATATAAGGAACAAGATTGATTTATATTTTTTAATACCACTGTTTTTTAAAGACTTGTGTAAATGCGTATAAAAATTTGATTATTTCAGTAAAATCGAAACAAAAGTGTTGGGAATCTTGAAAAGAAAAAATAGAAAATTTTTATTTCTACTTTTGTTCTTTTTAAAAATATTAAGTTTTAAGATTCATAACATTACTTTTATTAACCTTATACCACACAAATGGAATATAGAATTAAAAATTCATGTAAAAATTAAATATCATGATTACTGATTTGAAAAATTATCAGATATGACAGAAAGATGACTTGATTTTTTGAAATAGAAATTCTCCACATCCATACACTCACATATACACACACACACATATACTGGCAAATTGCCAAAAACTACTTTTTTTGGACTCATGAGACCTTAAAAATATAAATCATGGGAAAACTCGATATCGAATTTTTGGACCGAACACAATACTTTCATTATGTGCGGTAGTAGGGTAATGGAAGTAAAAATATTTCAAGTATGTTATTAATTTGTCCTTAAATTTGCCAATATTTATCAAATTTTTCAAATTGAAACCTAATACGAGTTTTAAAATACAATTGTGAATATCCTGCATTTGTTTGTTTTTGAGTTATTCTGATAATAAATATGCATATAAATCAATTACTAAAAAAAAAAAAAAAATGTTTTTTGTATTCAGGGAACCCCAAAACGTGACTTTATTCAAAAACGTGAGTTGAAAATAGAACTTCAAAAAAAAAAAAAAAAAAATACTTTGTTTACATTATAGGTTCAAAAAATTAATTTTCCTTCTTCAACAGTATTCGTCGACATAAAAAAAGTGTAACAAAGCACTTCCGTCAATTACATTCTACAGAAAAGAACGTTTAGCTTAATTTTGGATAGCCCTGTATATTTTCAATAAACTATTTGCACATCAGATTGTGCATTTAAATTTAGTCTTATATGAAAAACACCTAACACAAAATGAAAATACACTTTCAGCATTTTCCAAGTATATCCGAGATAGACAAACCGACGCGCTCAGACCAACCGCTAAAAACATTATTTTTCGTTTCAGGAGACCTCAAAACATGTAAACATAACACAACTTTATTTCGAAACTGTCTATCAGTTTCGAAAGCATACCCTCTCGGAACTGATGGAGCTAATAAAATCTTGAAAAAAAAAAAAAAAAAAACTTCGTGCGAGAGAAAACTTATACTCAAGAAATCCTTAATTTTAAAAATTTAAATCTTAATGGTTATTTATTTATTTTTTGTGACGGACTAGACAACAGATTGTTTTCTTCTCCAATTTTTATTACTGAATGTTAACTTATCTCGTTAATGTGCTGGTCTATTTTTCTTATAAATAATATAAAATTCTCGATTTAAGAAAAATAATTCACACCTAATAAGGTAAAAATGTAAAGTAAAGGACATGACCAAAAAAAAAAAGAAAAAAAAAAGACATGATTTTAATAATTTATCATTATAAATTATTCATTCTAAACTGAAACTCATTTAAAGTTCAGAGATTTTAATTTATATAAACGAAACTTTCATCTGATATCTAAATTAAAAATTTTTTGAAATTTTTATTGAATAAATATATAAAAAATAATTTAATCGCGTGATAGTGATCGCATGTTTTTGCTTATTTAATTTTAAATTTCGTTTTTTAATTAATAATATATTTTTTTTTTAAAAAAAGGTGTTATTTATTAGATACGCTGTAATTCAATTAGTTGAAAAGCTAAAATAGGTCATGTCCACTTCCGAAGAAAATTAAACCCTATACTTTTTTAAATATAAATATTTGAATATTTTTTTTGAAAATATTTACGATAAAGCACTTTTACATCATTTTTTCAAATTAAAAGAAAAAAAAAATACAATTTTGGACTTTAAATTGAAATTAATAGCTAGATTTTTAGATGAAAAATATAATTTATCTGTGAAAGAGAAGAAAATTGTTGCTCTGCGTAGGTGCTGTCACCTAGCGTTAGTTTTGTTTTTTAAATGTTGCCTAATTTAACATTGGGATTCGCAGCGCGTGGAAGGCATCTACTTAAGGAGGCTCTGGTGTAATACTGTTATTTAATGAAACTGTTTAAGGGGGTCTGGGACACCAAATTTTTGTTTTTATTATTTAGTGATGAATTGCTGTAATAATTTTTTCTGAAATTGGAGTTTTTTTTTTTTTTTTTTTGAGGATAAAGTTGAGCGAGAAAGAATCTCAAAAATTTTTTAAATAAAATTTTAAAAATAAAAAATTTTTGATAAATAAAAAATTTGTTATATCTCATGAACTAATGGATCAATTTACAAACTTTTTCACTCTTGTATACAGAAAAGATTTATCTTCAATTTGTCTTCGGGATTTTTAATTAGGAGCAAAACCTTTTTGGTAATCCAAAAGTTATGCATGAAATAAGTACTTTTTTCAAATTAAAATTAATATTAAAAAAAAAATCATTATAATCAGAAATCCTGAAGACAAATTGAAGATAAATCCTTTCTGTATATAAAGGTGAAAAAAGTTTGTAAATTGAACCATTAGTTCATGAGATATAACAAATTTTAATTTTATCAAAAATTTTAATTTTTTAATTATTTAAATTTTATTTAAATTATTTTAAAGATTCTTTCTTGCTCAACTTTATCGTCAAAAAAGCTTCAATTTCAGAAAAAATTAATTACAGCAATTCATCAATAAATAATAAAAACAAAAATTTGGTGTCCCGGACCCCCTTAATACTGTATTACGTTATCAATAAGTAATTATTTAACATTGCAATAATATTTTTATACGTTTTTACAATGTAATGATATATTTTAGACTAATACAGCGTTCTATTAGATATGCCTGTTCGTCGTTTTGTCATCCATTTCTTAAATTCAAGTATACTTCTTTGCAAATTTACCTCCTTTTAATCTTATAATAAATGTTATTCTAAATACTTTTTTGATTCATTAAGATGTTATTTACAAGTTTCATTTTTTCTCTCGACAGGATATTTCAGAAATAGCTGGCAAAATTAGAGAGAGCTGAATACAATCAGTTATAGGGTGTAAATGCAAAAATGTCGCATGTTAGGACTAGACCATATAACTAATTAATATATGAATTAAATTAAAAAGACGTAAAGTCAAATGAAACAGAAATTTTAACAAGCTCTTCCGGCTCATTCGGAAGGGTAAATTGGTTTCTTTTTAATTATCAATTATTAATAGACTTACAGATTATTAATGGACTTGGGAGAAATATTGATGCACAGTCGATAACAAAAGTGTCCGAACACTAGCAAAAATTACTATGTAAAAGAAGTACACATCATGCGGTTTTGTTAAATAAATCCTTGTCGAATCGTGTTCTAACACTGACAAAGAACATGATTCCACAAGGATTTATTTAACAAAACAGTATTAACTCTACTTTTTTTTACATAGGAATTTTTGCTAGTGTTCGGACACTTTTGTTACCGACTGTAGGATATAAACATATGAAGTGTTAAGCAAATCAGTTCATAAATACCTTTTTATGTGAATTTAAAATTGTCATGTGGCCAGCACTTGGAAACAAAATGGCTGAACAATTTTGCAAGCAAATATATCAAATGCACTTGTGAGTTATACCTACGATACAAATTTAGTTCAAATAAATTCAGAATCTCAAAAGTCATCGGATTAAAAAATTAAGTTGCCACCATGTAAATAAAAATGGTACAGCAAGTTGCTCATAGAACTAATCCAAGGTATTTGCAAGATAAGGCCACTATCCAAATTTGGTTCGTATAAATTCAGTATTTCAAAAGTTATCGAGATAAAAATGTCTCAGGTTGCAGCTTTCAAGTGAATGCAACTTAAAAACAAAGTTGCGGTGAAAATTTCCCAACGAAATCATAGATATTTGAATGATAAATCCATTTTTCAAATCTGTTTTGAATTGATTAAGTATTTCAAAAGTTAACCCCCTACATGAATATAATAAATACATATGCATAGAATTCAACGCTGCTATTAAATTAAATGTTTATACCAAATCATTCTGAAAACTTTCATCTGTCCCATTCCTTGAAAACAATCTTGATCAAACGTTTCAAGCACTAATCTCACATGAGTTTCTAAATAAAACATTTAAATTTCCTGTAATTATTTGTTTTTAAGTTACGCTGTTAAGAGACAATAGACAAAGAATATCAGTTAAAAACAGCACTTTAGTAGTCAGGGAACCTCAAAACGCGTAATTATAAAAAAATAAAAAAAAATGTACACACCACATTGTGTAAACAAATGGTGAATAATTTTGATACCATTGTATACACGAAGCAAACTTTTATGCATATAAATATATTGTTGCGTACTTGAGGGTTCGTGAGTTGTCTGAGAATGAAAGGCCAAACGTACAAAAATTCAGTAATTTATTCACAGAAAGTTCCAGAAAAATACAGGTCAATAAACCAATTATCAGCTTCAATTCAAGCAGTAACCACAGCTTAAACAACAGCTGTCAATAGCAAATCCACAGTACAAACTGTATACCAATAACACTTGAAGCAAGTCTCCCTCAAAGAGGCTTAAGAGCAATGCAAGCACTAGCGAAGCTGGCTGAGATCTGAACTGAACTAACTGCCTTGGCGAGGAAGCGCTCCTTATATGCTGTTCCATGGAGCCCAGATTTTTCGAGAAAACTCTAGAAAGTGGTCAACCAATCAACTTACAGCTTCCATATTTGGTATATCCCATATAAGGATTTTCTCGCCAAGGTCGCCAAAAAAATCGTCAAGGTGGGAAAAAGTCGCCAAATGTGGCGCCAAATCCATTACTTGCATTACTGGGGCTTTTTAATGCGTTTTTAAGGGAAAATATGGCTATTTCAACGCTAAAACTACTAGAAATGCACAAAATTAGCACTTTATCAACTTACTAAGCCTCTTTGAAAGAATTTATACAAAAATAAACACAATTATTTACAATTTCGTAACACTGCCCCCCTCCCAAGGACTGCACGTCCCGGGCAGTGCAACCCTTGGTCAAGAGGCGAAACTAAACAAATTTACACAATCTAAAACACAAAAACTAAGTTGCATATAACGATAAAATAGAAATACAAATCAAGTGAGAAATATTTACAAATTTCACAAATATGTTCAAGTGTTTATATACAAATATTTACAAAATTCACAAATATGTACAAATATTTATATACAAATATTTACATTACGCATGCGCAAATTTTACCAGTATTTACATTTTTAAATTTTAATATTACCGTTAATTGTGGTACTTGGCTAGCCTGTTATAGTGCACCAACTTCGGTTTTGATGAAGGTGTTTTAGTGATCCGCACCACTACATCATTCAGCCTTTTTAAGACTGTGTACGGTCCGTCCCAGTTGCACTGTAACTTGGGAGAGAGTCCTTTGCGTCGAACAGGATTCCACAACCAGACCTTCTCTCCTTCCTGGAACTCATGTTGTGTAGCCTTTAGATCGTACCTTGTCTTCATTTTCTCCGTTGTCATGTTAATCCGCTCCCGAGCAAAGGTGTTTACGTCCTCAAATCGTGCCTGGAGATCTTGGATGTACTCCTCGGGCGATGAAGGCGCATCGGGTGGACAACCAAACAGGAGATTACAAGGGAGACGAAGTTCACGTCCAAACAGCATCTGGGCTGGAGTATAGCCGGTGGTTTCATGGACAGCACTTCGATAAGCCAGAAGGAACAATGGCAACTTCAAGTCCCAATCTTGCTGGTTCCTTGATACTAGAAGAGAGAGGTTATTCAGGATGGTACGATTGAACCTCTCGACCATGCCGTCCGACTGGGGATGTAAGAGTGTTGTCCGGGTTTTGTCTATGCCGAGTAGTTGACACAGTCCTTTGAAAACATCAGAGGTAAAGTTCCTACCTTGGTCGGTATGAAGTTGTATTGGCGTGCCGTACCTTGACACCCATTGCTGCACTAGGACCCCTGCGACTGTGCATGCCTCTTGATTGGGAATGGGATATGCCTCAGGCCACTTGGTGAAATAGTCCATCACGACGAGGATGTATTTATTTCCACTGGAGGTCCGTGGCAAAGGACCCAAGATATCGATTGCAATCCGTTCAAATGGTGCTCCCACGTTATACCGTTGCAGTCTTCCTCGACTTCGTTTCTGCGGGCCTTTACGTGCCGCACAAGCATCACAGGATTTACACCATTTCTCCACATCCTCCTTTGCCTTGCACCAGTAGAAGCGTTCCCGAACTTTCTGCAGAGTCTTCATTACCCCAAAATGGCCTCCGGTAGAGCTACTATGCAGTTGTTCTAAAACAGCTGGAATTTTTTATCTTGGTAATAAAATCTGCCATCTGAAGCTTTTCCCATCATCAGATTCCCACTTTCTGTATAATACGCCGTTTCTGATATGAAGAGAGTCCCAAAGTGCCCAATAATTCTTCGTAATGGGACTAAACCTGGAAATGTCCTGCCAGATAGGTCTGTTGCTGGTCGTCTCCTTCAGCTGTAATATTGGCTTTATGTCAGGATCTTCCAACTGGGCTTTTCTAAGTTCTTCGTCACTCCATGGATTGGGATCTTGATCTGATGGTGTTGAGACAGTAACTTGGCAGGCAACCGGATTTATCGGCAGGTATTTCTGTTCGGCTCTAGAGCAGTACTTGCAGCTTTCCGAGCAGGGCTTCCGTGACAAGGCATCAGCATTACCATGTAGAGTCCCTTTACGATGACGTATCTCGAAGTCATATTCCTGCAGGCGTTGTATCCACCTGGCAATCTGTCCTTCCGTGTTCTTGAACTGGAGCAACCACGTTAAAGATGCATGGTCAGTCCGGAGCAGGAATCTTCTGCCATAGAGATAATGATGGAAATGTTCTATTGCTTTTACGATGGCGAGTAGCTCTTTCCTGGTGGTACAGTAATTTCGCTCCGGGTTAGACAGGCATTTACTCCAATAGGCAATGACATGTTCTTGACCATCAATTTCCTGCGACAGAACAGCACCGACACTCTCATGGCTGGCATCTGTATCAAGTATGAACTGTCTGTCGGGCTGTGGATATGTCAAGATAGGCGATGATGTTAAGGCCTCTTTAAGTCGCTTGAACGTTTTTTCACATTCATCTGTCCACAGGAACTTCTGTTTGGCTTCCGTCAGCTTGTGCAGTGGTCTGGCAATATTTGAGAAACCCTTGACAAACTTCCTGTAGTAAGTGCATAACCCCAGGAAACTTCGTAGTTGGTGTACATTTTCAGGGCGACTCCAGTTCTCGACTGCAGAGATCTTCTCAGGATCAGTTCTCACACCTTCGGCAGAGATGATATGGCCGAGGTAGCTCACTTCACGACGGAACAAGTTACACTTGCCTGGATTCAATTTGAGGTTAGCCATTCTGAGTTTCTCCAGCATCTTTCGGATGTTTCGTAGATGGTCTTCAAAGGTGCGCCCCACAATCATCCAAATACACCAGACAGGCTTCATAGGAAAGTCCTTTTAGCACTGTCTCCATCAGGCGTTCAAAGGTGGCAGGAGCATTACATAATCCGAACGGCATAACTTTAAATTGCCACAGTCTTTGTCCCGTGGTGAATGCAGTCTTCTCACGATCATCAGGATGTAATTCTACTTGCCAGTAACCGCTCTTCAGATCCAACGTCGAGAACCATTTATTGCCAGCAAGTGTGTCTAATGTGTCGTCAATTCTGGGAAGAGGGTAACTGTCTTTCTTCGTGATGTCATTCAAACGACGATAATCCACACAAAATCTTGTTGAACCATCCTTTTTCCGCACCAGTACTATGGGAGAGGCCCAAGGACTCGTTGATGGCTCGATGACGTCATTGTGCTGCATTTCATTTAGAAGTTCAGTGACCTCTTCCCGTTTAGCAAAAGGAAGTCTTCTTGGATGTTGTTTGATTGGAGGATGATTTCCTGTATCAATTCTGTGCTGGGTGATGTTCGTTCGCCCGACGTCTTCAGGTGTTCGAGAAAAAAGGTCTTTAAATTCTTGGAGTAGTTTCTCCGCAGCACATCTCTGTTCCTTTCCTAACTCTGCATTCTTGAGTAATTCCGTTATTAATTGTTCAGAAGACTTGGATTCAGTTGATTGCGTGGGGCGGTTGATGCATGTTACAGGAGTGCAGGCTGCTAACACCTCATCCTTCTTCACTGTTCGGACCTTATCGCTGATGTTTGCGACTCTCACAGGAATAGTACTCTTTGAGAGATCAACTAGAGATGAAGCTACCAGAACTCCTCTTGGGCTATTGTCTGTATTCGGGTATTCAGTCAGTCTATAGCGGAAGTATTGCTTTGTAGGTGGTTTTCCTGAAACTATTGTCTCTGTGTGTGGAGGGATTGTCTGTCCGTCTGACTGTCCGCACTCTAAATTCCGTAAATATTTATGGAATTTCTTGAAACTGATATAGGTTATTCAAGTTCACTATCGGATGTTCCCTATTCAAAATGAAGTTTATACCTCGACTGGTTTGTGTACAGGGACACCCGAAATTATTTCAAAGCATTGTGTTCTATGAGAGGTATTTCTATAAACCGTATTTTCATATCTTTACTGTACGCATATCTTAATGAAATTCAAATACGTTATTCAAGTTCATTATTGGATGTTTCCTGTAGAAAATAGAGTAAATATGACCAATGGTTTATGTACAGGGACACTCAAAAGTATTCCAAAGTATATTGCGTTCTATGAGAGATATTTCTGTAAATCAAATTTTAATAACTTTACTTTCCACGAAATTTTATAAAATTGAAATATATTATTTGTGTGCACAATAGAATGCTTTGCATAGAATATAGCACGACTAGTGTTAGATTTACAGGGTGACACAAAAATATTCATTTATATTAAAATCTATCAATAAAAATTTGCTAGAATTGTACTTTCGTTTACATTCAGCGTTTTTGACACTTTCTAACACTTGTCAAGTGTGAATATGATTTCAATTTGTGTATATGTCCGTCTGTCTGTCCATGCTTTAACTCCCGTAAATATTTATGGAATTTTTTTAAACTGATATATGTTATTCAAGTTCACTATCGTATGTTCCCTACTGAAAATGAAGTTTATACCTCTACTGGTTTGTGTACAGGGAAATTACGTACAGTTGGAAAATGTTACTAATCAATGTGTGCTGCATGATTTTTCTTTCTTGTTCATATTTATAATGGTTAGGGAAAGGTGGGTAAGAGTACGCACCTAGTAAATATTTCGTTATAACTATAAGAAATGAAAAGATGGAGTCACGGAAATATACAGAAATATAGTTTTTTACCTTAGAAAGGTGTGAAAAAAAAAAAAAAAAAAATACAGCTTAAAGGAAATACATTGAAACATGCAAGGAAAAAAATAAATCCCAAATGCGTACTCCTACCCACCACGTCGGGTAAGAGTACGCACTTAGAAAATTTAGCAGTAATCGCATACAAATGCTCCAGTGCGTTCATAACTGGAACACTCCTCGTGCCACCACTCCTTGCATAACCCACACTGGATCCAATCTTCATCATATTCGTCTGTTCACAGCCAGAGCATTATTGTCACTTCATCATTTGCCAAACTTGTTGAGAGAACAGGGTTTTATTTAGAAAACGGAATACGTTTTCTTTTTCCTTTCAGGCTTTTTACTTCTTTTCTTTTTCACCCATTTGTATTTTTTGTACAGATAAGAGTGCGCATAAATGGTCTGTGCGTACCCTTAGCCGCTCATGTATTGCTTCTCAAAATCATCCATACACGGCAGTGTAGTATTCACTACAGTTAAATTTTAACGTGGCCATGTTGTTCGGAAGGAAACAAATTTCCTAAAAGTGTTTATTTAAAAAGCAGGAATTTGTCCTATATTTACAAAAAAAATTATGATCTCTTCACAGAAAACTTACATGCTAACACAACGAAATCATATCTTACCCGATAAGTAAAAGATAGTACAGATGAAAATAATAATGACGGTCTCTTTAGAGAGGGGAGAACACACGTGTTGATTAATCACACTCGCTTCTGCTTACACTGTTGCCAACAGGGAAAAAAATATCTGCGTACTCTTAGCCTACTGCGTACTCTTACCCACACTTATCCTACATCCTACATTTATAGTAGCATACTTTATTTTAAACTAAGGTCAATTATTTGACAAACATATATCTGATTCCAAATTTTAATTTATCTGGTGGAGCGCTAACACTAATTTTTCCTATTCTACATCACAGACATAATATTATTTTTAAGTTGAAGTATATACATATTTCTATATACACATATATATATGAGGTTTTTGTGACATTTCTGTATTTAAACATTACTAGTATACTCAAAAACAATTTATAGTAGTTCAAAAAATAGGTCCCTTGAATCTGAAGAACTTATTTAAACTTGAAAACTTCTTCACAAACCATAAAACTAAAGAAAGCACTATCGGTTTCGAAAAAAACTTGGCCTTTCTTCTTCAGGTGCAAAATAAGTGCAACTGCCTTGGATCAAAAACAAGACTAAAAGCAAGCCAAAATCCATAAGAGGAAGGGCAATACAACCAACCAATTGGAAGTAGCCTCCAAAACCAATTAGAGAGAAACACAGCCAAAGAACAGGAAACTAGAAAAACAAACACAAAAAATGGAGGGAAGGAATCTTTAAATAATTTATGAAATTTTATTTTATTCTAATTTAAATACCTTAAATCTAATTTTATTGCTTTTCTTTTATTGATTTATATAATTTTAATTTGTATTTATTTATTTTTATTTCTTCATTTCTTTAGCTTTATTTTTATGTATTTTACAAAATGAAGGAAATTATTTAATCGAATTAATCAGATTTTTCCAAGCTGTAGACAGCAAAGTAGAATAAGATTTTTCATTAAAAATTTTATCACGATTAAGGTAGATAGCTAAATTTTCCAAAAAATTCAACTCAGAAATGCGTTTGGCATAAAAGATAATTTTGGCTTGCTAAAAATTAAAGCTATAGTCAGATTCCCAACACTGAGAAAAGATATATACCGCCTTCCTCTAGAATAAATATGTGGCCGTTTTCTAAAGTCCTTAACTAGAAATATAGATTTTCGAGCTATGCGCTTAAGGCACGCCAAAAAACTGAATAGACGAAATGATCGAGAATTTCTAGTTTACACATTTCTAGATGGTGAAACAATATTCTAAATATTCCGAATATTCTGGATCTTTTGTATTGCCAGAAATTCTCGCTTGATTTTCTAGAACTGGGTCATAAACAAAGATTATAGTTGCTGAAACCCGCCTCTTGTAGTCTCATTTAATTTCAGAGATTTTTAAATGACTTCGCCCTCGAGAATATAGGCAAATGCTCTAGAACTCTAATAGGGGCTTCTAGAACTCGCTTTCAAAGGGAACTAGAATTTATAAGGATGACATGGAACTATTTTTTCTAGAGCCACAATTTAGATTCTAGGTGTCAGTTACAGATGTTTTTCTCAGTGAATTATGCTTCGCAATAAAAGATTTAGATATTTCCTATTTAGCAACATACAGAGAATGTTCATGTAAACAACATTCCAAGATTTCTTTTTGTTTGACCTATGTAAGATAAAAATGTCAATTATTACAAGTTACATTATATATACTTCACTTATGAAGCTCGGGAACAAAAGATTTAGTTGAAGGGAACTGAAATTTATTAACAGGTTTAAAAGTAACATGCAAATAAAAACGTTTTAAAACTTTGGCTAATTTAAAACATAAGGATAAATAAAAATGTAAGACAACAAGGTTATCGGATTTGATTGTAGCCTCATAAGAGTAGAATTACAAGTCGATCTACTGAACTTTTTAAGAGCTTTATGAATAATAGAGGGGTTAAAACCTCTTTTAATACAGCAAGAGAAGAAGTGACAGAACAAATTTTAAGGGCATGATACACGTAAGTGTAAAAGGTGCCAATTTTCTGTTTAGTCGGGTGATTTCAGAGAACATGGGGAGGGTTAGAAACTGAGTTTTCTCTGTTTCCAAACTTCCCCATAAATTCGCTTGGTACATGTGACAACCCTAAGGCAAGAAAATGTCGGAGGCGCCAGATCGTATATATAGGAGCTTTAATATATGATACATATATCATCGCTGATTTTAATTATATATAATCCTCATAGTTTATTTATTATTATTACTACTATCGTTGTTTTTGTCGAAACTAATCGTAGATTGATTTTCGTATTTTTCATAGATAAAATTAAACTAGTGAAGGAAATTATTTTTCAAATAAATCTCATCTTCCTCTTCAAGGATTAGGCTGAGAACCTGTTCCGGCTTCTTGGTCTAACCATCGTTTTTTGGGTTTCGCTTGCTCCTTGGAAAGTAGTAGAAGGCAGCTCTCGGTAGTCTTCCGCGTGTCATGCGTTGGACATATTTTTACTTTCTCTTACCCATAAGATAGAGAAAGTATTGTTTTTGGGTAAAATTTTCGAACGCGAGATTTTGTTATATTTACACGTTTTGAGGTCCCCTGAATACGAAAATCATGTTTTTAGCAAATGGTCTGTGTGTCTGTCTGTGTGTTATCAGCATATCTCAAAAACAAATTATGGCAGAAAGTTCAAACTTGGTATTCTAAATGTGTATCATATAGGGATGCTACAGTAAGCTTTTCGTTAAGATGAAACAAATGGTTTTTGTACAGGGACAATCAAGAGAATTCTAATACATTACGTCTATGGGGGAAATTGCAGGAAAATAGAGTTTTACGTCTATAGACTGCACTAAACCAAATGAAACGAATATATATATTTTGTAATAGAGATAGTTAACTGGGAAATTTTTTTTGTGTATGTAGGAGCCTCGCCTCCCCCCCTGGGGGGGAAGTCACCCTCGAGGGGAGTAAATTTTCATGATGGGTATCTTTCAAAAGAGCTCGCCAATACCTTTAAAACGAATGGTTGAACCATCGATCTGCGATAATTTGAAACAAAGTTATCGATTTTTTTTTTACTTTTAACGAAAAAAAAAACTTAGAAAAAAAATCGTACTTTTTTTTTTTTTTTTTTTTTTTTTTTTGAGAATAAAATGGACTGTTTTTGGATATTTGGTGTTATACTACTTCTCTAATATGGAAATCGTCTGCATTATCATGAAAGATAATTTTTTTAAATAATAATTTTAATAAATTATTTTTTAAAAACAGACTTATTTTTTAATAACCGAATTAAATTCTATATAAATGTAGGTGTATTAATGAAACGGGGAGTTGAGGGGGGCGGTAGCCCCCCCTCACACAGAACTAATTATCATATAAAACTCTTCAGAAGCCTAATATGAATTGTTTAACATAGGTTGTGAGGTTGAGACGTTAGAACGTCACCACAGTTGTTTTAATTAAGCTGGATCCAGCAAAGTAGGAAGTGGGGACGGTTAAAATCACTCCGTCGCCAGTGGCTCGGTGACGGTTGAGGTCGAGCTAGTTTTGTGTCGGCAGGGTGCTGCATTAAAAGACTTAGATTTTGAATATTAGTTAAATTAGAAGTGATTTTTAAAAGTACGGATTGAAATGTAGTGAAAGGAGGGTGTAGGAAGAAGTATAAAAATAGAGATGGTTTTAGTAGATGGTGTGGATGTTGGAGGATCTTATAGCGAATGTGATGATTCTTATTTTGGTGAATAGCGAAAGTAGAGTAGAGGAGATTTAGTTGTGTGAAGTTAAGTAGCGTTGAGTGTTGGTGAGTGTCTACTAGTTTTCGAAAGGTTCAAGCTGGGATAGAAGGGAATCCTCTGTCCCATAGTGAAGCCGCATTAGTGAAGTACGAGTGCAATCGTCTCTACACCTTCGGCTATCTGCTGTGGTGAGATATTTAAGATTATCTACTTAAATTGTTGATTCATATATTTTGATTAAGTAAAACGCTGGCTGAGCTATATAAATTTACCAGGCCGCCCTCCCATTAATCTGCTCAAATAAACTTTAGTTATTGTTATTTAAAGTCTTGTGTTCTCTTAGTAATCTAAGTATTTAAGTTAAGATGGAGTTTGCAGGAGCACAAACTCCACAAGGTTTACATAACAGTACTCGTTATCTTACCTATTAATCTGCAATTCTGTATTTATGGTATTAAATTTCAGGGTAAGAGAAAGTCGTGTGAGTGACACACCAGATTATTTCCAATTAGTGCGGTATTCATTGATCTTGTTTAAGAGACTAAAAACTTTTAATTATCTTCGATTATCTTCATTTCTGATTTTGTCCATAATTGTGCAGCCCTTTAGAGATCATAGATACCGCATCTCGGCTGCCAGGATTCTGCTTCTATCTTGGGCACTCAGGGTCCATGTCTCTGAGTCATACAGTAAAGTGAGCACTGTAGTAACCCTATAAAACTTCAGTTGTGTTTCTTTTCTCGTTTTTTTCTTTAGTGTTCTTATGAGAGTGCCGCAAATGTGTTGGAAATTGTATAACTTATTTTGGGTATCGTTTTCATGTTTTATGAAATATATAGACAGATCTTTGAAGGTAATCTTCATTTGATTAAATTATGATCTGATCATCGGAAAACCGTAGTGTATTTAAACAAGTTGACATATTCATACGAATGACATTATTTATTGGTAATTTCCACCTTCGTATAATGTCATCAGTATGAGTATTAAAGACGGTAGGGGATGGACCACCGCCTTGTTTAACTCCTTGGTTAGTTTCTACTTCCTTCGTATCAATTAGTATTTTTGTATTTTAGTATAGGGATTGGTCCATTTAATAAAACACAATTTTTTTTTTTGTTCAAGGTCCATGTCTCTGAGCCATGCAGTAAAGTAGCAATGTGGGAACTGCCATAACCCTATAAAACTTCAGCGGTGTTTCTTTTCTCGTTTTTCTCTTTAGTGGTCTTATGAGAGTGCCACAAATATGTTGGAATTTGTATGGCCTTTTTTTTTTTAGGGGGGGGGTGGAATTGTTACCATTGTCAAAGGTAATGTCACATCCCAGAGATAGATGAAGTGTGGTATCTGTTCGATAATTTTAATATCAATAACGATTTTCGTTCTTACATTTTTTTTTTTTTTCCTTTCTTCAGGTAATTTTCTAGAATAATTCAAATTAATTATTCGGCAAAATTACCTGAAAAAAAAAATAATAAAAGTTATATTTTTAATTATATCGTTATTTAGATAGCATCAGAAAAATATGTGTATACATTATCAGTTCAAAAAACCCTTAACGGCTTAAAAGTTTGTGACGCCGCTACTTTATGGCTATAAGAATTTGAAATATGAGTCTTAAAAATAATGATATCAAATTTTAAGTGACGCTTTGCAGTTAGTTAAAGTATACATAGATTTTCTTATTTGATCATTTACTTTTATCTTTTATTTATATTTATAATGCAAACGTAATATTTTTAACTTCAAGATCAGACAGATATATAAAATACACTCACTGATGCTTTTTCATTCGCATTTCAAATTCAAAATAACAGTTTTAAAAGGAATTATATAAAAATTCCAATGGCGCCTTGGTGTTATTTTAAAAGATATGTTTTTAGATTCCATTAAAATTACTTTTGTCTTGTCTAATAAAGTATATTTACAAATTTAAACAGTGCTTTTAATTTTCAAATATACTGTCAAATAATTATACTTTCACTGAGTTTGCATTATAAAGTAAAACTATTTATTTCAATAAATTGATTTATCTTTTGCATCACTCTATCCAAAACATAGTATCATAGTATCCAACTAAGTGAAAATTTGCTTAAAGAGGTAGTGTGACGTAAAGAAAACATTTACACAAATTTTACTTGCAGTTTTGGATAGCGTGACGCAAAAGATAAATCAATTTATTGAAATAAATAGTTTTACTTTATAATGCAAACTCAGTGAAAATATAATTATTTGACAGTATATTTGAAAATCAATAGCACTGTTTAAATGTGTAAATATACTTTATTAGACAAAACAAAAGTAATTTTAATGGAATCTAAAAACATATCTTTTAAAATAACACCAAGGCGCCACTGGAATTTTTGTATAATTCCTTTTAAAACTGTTATTTTGAATTTGAAATGCTAATGAAAAAGCATCAGTGAGTGTATTTTATATATCTGTCTGATCTTGAAGTTAAAAATATTACGTTTGCATTATAAATATAAATAAAAGATAAAAGTAAATGATCAAATAAGAAAATCTATGTATACTTTAACTAACTGCAAAGCGTCACTTAAAATTTGATATCATTATTTTTAAGACTCATATTTCAAATTCTTATAGCCATAAAGTAGCGGCGTCACAAACTTTTAAGCCGTTAAGGGTTTTTTGAACTGATATCATTACTTTTTAGTGGTTATTGATCAAAAAATTAAAATAAGTCCTTCTGGCTCCTAGGAAGGGTAAACTAATTTATCTTTTCTTATGAAGTTGCCACCATTTTTTTTTCAAAATGGCAGCTACAATTTATTAATGGACTTAGTGGATTTATTAATGAAGGCTTGTATATATGGAGTTTTAAGCAAATCGGTTCATAAAACCTTTCTAATGTAAATTTGAAATTTTCAGTGTGCTAGCACAGGTAAACAAGAGGGTAGATTAAGTTGGCAAATAAACATATCAAATACATTTCTAAGATAAATCTACACTACAAATTTAGTGTAAATTAATTCAGTATTTCAAACGTTATCATATTGACAAATTTTTAAGTAGCCTGCCACTTGGAAAAAAAATGGTGAAGCTTCGCACTAGAAAAATTTATTGACTGAGATTCTCAAACTCTTAAAAAAAAAAAAAAAAAAAAAAAAAAAGAAGGAAAGAAAAATAAGTGGATAATTTAAAATTTAAGTTAGAATTACGTAATTTACAGTTTGCAAGTTTCTTTTTAGAGAATTACAAATTAAACAATTACAAAAAAAAAAAAAAAAAAAAAAAAAAAAAAATCAAGTAAATGTTAAAAATGGAAATTTGTATATTTTGTTTCCCCTTTTGAAGCTAAGTATGCTCTAATATTCACAGTTTAAATTTTCATCAAAATTGCAGGTAAAAATGACTTCATATATATTTTCATATAAAGCATTTGGGGGAACAAATAGACAAAATATAAATTAAGTTTTACATTTCTATAATTTTAAAAATAAGATAAAATCACCTGGAGAAAAATTTTATGGAAAATATAAGTTAAGCTTTAAGAAAATAAATGAAATTTCTGCGTAAAAATTCTATTTAATAAATATATTTACAACTACAATAAACAAAAAACCCTCCTTTAATTTTAAATAATTATTTCTACATGTTTCGAAGCAATTAAAAGTTTTTTCTTTCTTTCTTTTTTTAAAGAAAAATAAATAAATGTAGTGGCGCCATCTAGTAGTTTATATTAAAATCATATACATATATATTTAACTTTTATTTTTTATTTTTTCCCCTTAAAAAAAAAAAAAAAAAAAAAAAAAAAAAAAAAAAACTTGTTTAGAAACAGGTAGAAATAGTTATTTAAAATTAAAGGAGGATTTTTTGTTTATTCTAATTGTAAATATATTTATGAAATAGAATTTTTCATGCAGAAATTAATTTATTAAAAAAATAAAAGAAAGAATAATATTTTTTAAATACATTATTATGGGTTTCAAAGTAAAGATGTTATTTATTTATTTTGACGTGTTTTTTAATAATTGCTATTTGACATATTTTTTATGAATTTTAATAAAATTCCTGAAATAATGTCATTTCTAATAAACAGTGTAAGCACTGTTTCACCCCCTAGTCATTATTGCTTTAAATAATAATAAAAAATTGATTATGTTAATATTTAAAATATGTATTATTTTAAAGTCTGAAAAATAAATAAATGAATAAACTCTAACTGTATTTTCAAAAGAGATTTTTCATTTTTAAAAAGAAAATATATATATATATGTATTTACGGAAGTGTATGGTTTAAATAAAAAACGATAGATGGCGCCAAAACTCTATTTGCTGTTTTTTTCCATTCCCAGCGCGGAATGATACATGAATATGAATCGCAAATCATTGAGCTATTATAAAATCGATGTTCATGAATGATTTAAAAATTTTTCGCTTTAAAGAATTGTAAATTCATCATTATTATGATAAAATGGAATATCTAAAATTACAAAATACTTCCTTATTTAAATTATTATCTAAATATTTTTTTGACTAAATATGAAATTTTGAAATCAAAAATATTTTTTTGATAACAGAAGAGAAAATATATTTAAGTGAATTTGACTTAGTATATGTACAATAAATATTTTAAACATGTTATAAAGTACTTTTGCGTTAAAAAAAAAAAAAAAATCTAAATAATTCATTGGCTGCATTGAAGTCGGTCAATCAACCAGCCCACATACCTCACAAGTAAGAACCGCATAACAGCGTTTTCACCCGAAGAAACACATGTAATTGGCGGAGTAATATAGTTCCATATTTAAAGCGATTTATATAAAAAGCAAGAGTTTTCCTGAAAAAAACGAAAACATTACTAGATTCAGAAAGATCCTATTAACAACATATATTAATTATATGAAAATCCTTCGAGCTGTTTTAGAGATATTTTTCAGAATTCCAGTCTGTTACACCAACCGTTTTCCCATTTTGGCTTAAAATTGAGATTCAGATCTCAAAACATATTGCATGTAGAAATGTAAAATTTTCAGGATAGATTAAGACCGAAGATAAAAGATTATTTTGAAAAGATCAGAACAAAATATGGCATATTTGCTGAGATATTAAGTGTCGGCTTTTACCAATCTCTTTGATGTCAAACTAGCCGTATATATGAGTTCGCAGCGTCCCGTTTGTCCCTCCGCTTGCGTCACTCAAAAAACTGTCGTTTTTCATTATATAATTTCAAATAAAATTAATTCTCTAAAGTATAAGGCTTAAGAACTACATAAATATTAAAATATTATTATTTTTATCTTCTTATTTATTTTGAAATTATGTAATATAATTTGTAGTCATAGGAAAAATGTTTACATAAATTCTAATAAAAAAACAAACTATTTCTTTCAACGAAAATGCCTACTAACCCTGGACGATAGGTCTAATATATATCGTATCATATTATATATCGTATTTATCGTAATATAACTCAATACTTATTTTGCTTCCTTCTTCGACTCGTTTTAATACGCATTTTTTATATGCATGAGCAGCCCCCGAAAAACAAAAACATTAAATCATTAAATTCATTTTTTTACTTATTTTTATTTCATATTATTTCACGCGCACTTTTTATTTCCTAATTCAAAATTATTAAAAAAAAACTTTTTCGATATCGCTTGTAACGATACTGATTATTATTTTTTTTTCTTTTCTTTTTCTTTCAATAATAATAATAATAATAATAATAAAGATTTTGATGAAATTCTGGCAAAAGCAGAATTTAGTTTAAGACGGAGGACTATTAATTTTTTTTTTTTTTTCTTTTTTCAAATTATAACATCGCTTTCAAATTATTCAATTATATTTTCAATAAATTTTAGATTTCGACAAATGTCCAACTATCGAAATCGACAACGCAAAAATCCCAGATTGAGACTACTAGGCCCTCAGTCCTAAAAAGAGTAAAAATTACAAATTCAAATTCAACATTTTTAATATATTTTTCCTATAACTTTTATTAAAATATTTTCAAAATGTAAGCAAATTAAAATGTTTTATTTTATTTTATCTATATAATTATTTGAAATGTGTTTTTGTCTGTCTCCACTAAATTGAGAGAACGGCTGGTTGTAAAAATTTGGTTGAGGTGTCTAATAAAAGGTCTTGGTCTGTAGATATGTCATGAAAAGAGAAAAATCAAAAAAGTCGAACGGTTCCAACCCCCCTGGGGGGACAGGGGTTAAAAACACGTTGGCATGCATAACTCAGCTCCAAATTACTTCACGATGAAGGAATTGTACATGGGGGACTAGACTCGAATACTAAAAATCAATATCTCCGATTTTGGAATTTTCAATTTTAAAGGGGGGGGGGAGGGGGAAAGTAGATTTGAAGGGGGGAAATTAGTTTCAGAGGGAAATCCGTTCAAGACCCACACATGTAGCACCTCATTTTAAAGGTCTTGAAATTTCATGTTGATTGGGGATGTTTGTATATACTGTAGTGTGCTCCCTGGTGGTTAAAAATGGAACTAGGTGATTTTGCAGTAGGCTCGATCATGTTACACCTTATTTTAAAGGTCTTGGTATGTCTTGACCGTTGGTGTTGTTCGTATAGAACACGCTGCGCCCCCTGGCGGTGGAAAGTGCGACTAAAGGATTTTGCAGTTGACACCACCATGTGACACCTAATTTGAAAGGTCTTGGAAACTCAAGGCGATTGGGGATAAAGGTCTTGAAATTTCATATTGATTGGGGATGTTTATATACAACATCGTGCGCCCCCTGGTGGTGAAAAGTGAAACTAGATGATTTTGTAGTAGACCCTATCATGTTACATTTTATTTTAAAGGTCTTGGTATTTCCTGACCGTTGGTGATATTCGTACAGAACACACTTGGCCCCCTGGCGGTGGAAAGTGTAACTAAAGGATTTTTCAGTTGACACCTCCATGTGACACCTTATTTGAAAGGTCTTGGAAATTCAAGGCAATTGGTGATGTTCGTATACAACATACTGCGCCCTTTGGTGGAGTAAAGTGGATTTTGAAGCGCGTGCGTAGCATGCCTGCTATACGGTGCCGCAGCCACAGGCAGCAGACATACGAGTCAGAGGTTCATTCGGTTCAAGGTTAATTTTTGAGAATTTTTTCATGTTTTTAGCGGCCTGCATATGCACTGCTGCAGGCACCGGGATCACGAGCCCGAGTTCCGTTCGGTTTGAGGTAATTTTTTTGTTATAGATGATTATTTTTTCCGCGATTCTTTTATTAAAAAATAGAAATTCAAACAAAATAGAGTTAAAGATATAAAATCATACAAATTTAAGGTTAATTTAAGGTTATTATCATGGGCCCGGGCAACGCCGGTCGGGTTCGTTCGGTTCCAGGTTAATTTTTGGGAATTTTTTTTTTATGTTATTAGCGGCAAGCGTATGCACTTCCGCAGGCACCGGGGTCACAAGGCAGAGTTTCATTCGGTTGGAGGTAATTTGTTTGTTACAGCTGATTATTATTATTATTATTTTATTATTATTTTTTTTTTTTTTGCGATGCTATGTTTTTATTTAAAAATAGAAATTCAAACAAAATCGAGTTAAAGATATAAAATCATACGAATTTAAGGTTAACTTAAGGTTATTATCATGGGCCCTGGCAACGCCGCACAGTGGATCGAAGTATAGGCAGTGGCGAACATAGGAAGGTTATGGTATTATTATTATCTATGTATGATGTTTTTTGTCAGATTTCGATTTAAATATGTATATATGTATGATACTAAAAGCGATTCTATGATTTTTTAAACCCTTTATAAGGCCACAGGGATATTTTCCACACCAAATTTGTTATTTTATTCAATTGACACCATTTGTTTAAAAACATAATGATTCCTGTGTATATTTTTTGTAGAAAAATATCAGTATAAATATTATTTTTATAATATTGGTGCGAAAAAAAAAAAAAAAAAAAAAAAAAAAATAGTCATTTGTGGGAATTCTGCTTATGCTAATACAATGGGTTATGAGAAGTTTGCGATTAACTAAGCGAATAATGTAATAATGTGTAACTAAGCGAATAATGTGTGTAATTATTTCTAATAAGCTAAATATATTTTTTTTACACCAATTTTTATTCGTGAAATTAGTTTAATCTACCATTTGAGGAAAAATTGGCATTATAAAATGGATAAACGGTATCATATTTTTTTGCTGCAAACAGGAATTTAGAAACATACCTGATAAAGAAACAAATGTTGCAAAAACGAAGAGAATAAAAGGAAATAAATAAAAATTTCGTGAAGAAAATCTACATTCATAACACAATTACAGTAATATCTGGTAGATAAGCCGCAGGTAAGATGTGTCATTTTTCCACCAGAAATTTTATTTAATAGAGAAATATACACTTTTTCGAAGGAAGAGCTCGTACAAATATAAATTTATTTATCAATTGAAATTTCTGGTGCAAAACTGGATTATATAACCTACGGGGTATCTACCAGAAATTACGGTAATTTAGCACACAATGTTAAATATGTCATCACATTACTGCTTCTTTTTTCTTTCTTTTTTTATGTAGTATTTCAATAGAAAACTCATGCAAGCGTTTACTGGCAAATTCTATGAAAAATTCACATTTGTCTTTATTTTTATTGCACAGAAACTTTTACTTTAAATCGTAATATGGGATTATAATATTTAATTTTAACATTTAGTAATCGAACACTAAATATTTATTTAATTTTAACATTTTATGACATATCACAGCAACCATTTACATTTCCCCCCTTTTTTGGGTCCAACGGTACTTTTCAGTAGCTTTAAAGTAAAATTAATTGTTTTATTAAATATTTAAAAAAATAAGAAATAATTTCTGATTTAGTAAATCTATTTTAATAATCTAATTTCTATAATATTTTCCCTATAAAAATTTTAATATATTTTCTGTCATTAATGAATACAGTTATTCAGATAAATTTCTCGATTGATAATTTGGCGGTAAACAGAATAAAAATTTATTTTTCTCCAAAAGTGGCGATTTGTGGCGAAAATCCTTTTCACAGATTAAAATGTATACTTTTGTGAGTAGTAAAATGTGTTTGAAATTTTGGACAATTTTGGACAAAAAAAGTTACACAACTTATAAATTTAATTTTGTTGTTAATTTTATATTCACATTTCATGCGGGAATCACAACATAAAAAACCAACAAAATGTTGGCAAAAGTACCTTAAACTTTTATTAGGACATTATTAAAGGTATTTTTATTTCACATTTTTTCATAGTTATCTTAAGTGCCACTTGATGGCTATTCAAATAAAGTCACTGATATTCATCGAAAAATCTTATTTCTGAAAGTTTTCGTTTTGAACTTATTTATATATAATAAAACTTCGTGTAATTGAAGAAACAACCATATATTTGTATTTTTTAGACACTCTTTTAAATTATTTCACTGCAAAATATCAGTTATTTAGAGATTGATTTTTGGGGCTATGTTCGTATTTTAACATTGTTCGATCCACTGTGCGCCGGGCGGGTTCATTCGGTTCCAGGTTATTTTTGGGGAATTTTTTTTTTATGTCATTAGCGGCCTGCGTATGCGCTGCCGCAGGCACCGGAATCACAATGCAGAGTTTCGTTCAGGTTCGAGGTAATTTTTTTGTTACAGCTGATTATTTTTTTCGCGATGCTTAAATTAAAAATAGAAATTCAAACAAAATCGAGTTTAAGATATAAAATCATACAAATTTAAGGTTCATTTAAGGTTATTATCATAGGCCCGTACAGCTAACATGTAGTCTTAGTATTAAGCGAAATAGAAAATAAAAGATAGTAACTGCTTATTTGGAGTCAGTATGACGTCACATTGACAGTACTTTGTAGAAAGTGATGTAGTATATAGTATTTCTATTTATAAGCATTTTTCCGAATTTCTTTTTTTTAAGTGAAATGTCGTAAATTATATTAGATGTTTCAACTTGAAATCAATTTAAATAATGTTGCGACGATTTTTGAAAAATTATGGTCAATATAGTGGCCGTCGAATTCGACGGGTTCTAGCTAGTTTTATTTATTTTAATTTACAATATTTAATAATTTTCGAAGAAATTACTTCGAATCAGACGAGGGGTAAAAAATTGTAACGCTGAATAATATCCGATTTTTCTTCTTTAAGACAAACAGATTAATAATTTTCTAAAAATTTTCAAAATATTTCACGAATAAAAAAAATAAAAACATACTTAGCAATTATATGTACTTTAATATTTTGCTCAATTAAAACTTCACTATTTTAAAACGATTAATTTTCACAAATAAATAAATAAATAAACGTTAATAAACCATTCATGAATAACGTAAAAAATACGCATGGGAAAAAAAATCATTCAAAATTGATATAAACGTGCTGATTTTTTAAAAAAATACGTTTTATAATAACTATGAATCAACATAATTAAAATTTACTCTTCAGGTTTCTTTCTTTCTTTTTTTTTAACTAGGATAGCATAAATTATCTCAAATGAAGGTAAACATACTTGCATAGAAATAACGATGAGCTGTTATTTTTGACGATAATAAATTATTTAAAAATTCTTATTTCATTTCACAAATCAGTTTTATTTGATATTTGACTAAGTGCATTTAACACTGTATATGTTTATTATTATTATTATTATTATCATTTCACTGATTATTGTTTATAAAAAAAATTTAAAAATTTTTAGAAATATTTGCCAGCGTTAAAGATTTTATTTGCCAATTAAAAGGGAAAAAAATTCTTGACATTTTCATGCATGTATAAATTAATGATGATCTATGAATAATCTGCTTTTTTCTATTATTATTATAATTGAACGGTTTCTGTTATCATTTTCTCTGCGTGAAAGGAAGTTTCTACTGCAGGTTTTATACATTTTATTACTTATCTTTTTTTTTTTTTTTAAGCATTGAATTCCAATTAGAAATTATAACAGATGTTTTTTCTGTGTAATAACTATGTAAATGGCATTTTAATTTATTTTTTCAACGTATTGTAACTGTAATTTGTAAAGTAATAGTATATAATTAAATATTTATTATTAATTATTAAAATAATATTGGATTTCTTGAGAAAATTAAATTAAATTAAATTAGAAGCTAAATTTATCTCCTATGGCAAATAAATAAAATAGAGGAAGAGGAAAATTCTAGCTTCTTTATTACTATTATTGTTATTAAATGTTTTTAGATTTTTCTAGAATTTTGTATATGATTGTGAAAGCAGTGAGCTTTATCAGCGATATGCAATTAAAATGTATTAAGCAGTAATTGTATACTGTGCAAACTGCAAGTAGAAACTTTAATTTTTAACAATAAAAATATTATAAACTATTGTTCTTTAGTAATTTAGTAACTAATACTCAAATAAATTATTAAACTGTTTTATTAGTGATTATTTTTCTTGATATTAGATTTTTTTACTTTTTTTTTTTTTTTTTTTAGTACGATAGGACTATTTCCTTTAATCTGCCATTTTGCGTCGTTACCAATTTATAGTGTTCCACATCGAAATTGCCTGCCAATATCCAATTTTACCATTTAATTTCTTACTCTATTTTAAAATATCTTGTGAAGTTCGTAATTATTATTATTATTATTATTATTATTATTTCACTTCCCATCGGTGAGGATCGACTCACAACCTTTGGGTTTGTAGTTGTGTACTCTGACCACAGAGCCAACGGGTCTTGGCTAAATATTTCCTGATTATTTAGACTAGTGTTTTCAGATATTTTTAGACTAAAACTGTGAAATTTATTTAAAATGTGTGTTATTTCCCGATTTATAAGATGAGTGTATTGATATTAATTATGTGAGAAATTAATGGATTAATATTAAATAATCTTTGATGAATATTGAGTGTAATTTAAATATCGAATAATTGATTTATAGTTTTTTTTAATATTATCTTTTGTTCTGTAGAAATTGAAACTGCTAATTATTAATAATAAATTCGAAATTGTTATTGAGATTATTTTACTAATTAAAATATTTAGTAAATGTTAAGCAATTAGGAGGAGATACTATACAATTAATGCATTCAAATTGTATTAATTTATTTGGATTTGAAAATCAATACATTATTAGAATATGTGTTTAATAATTTTATTGTGTGCACTCTATTATTATTATTATTATTATTATTATTATTACTATATTAATTAATTAATTAATTTATTTATTTATTTATTGAAAGAGTGTTAAAATACAAATATAAGTAGTCCTGTCGTACTAAATTAAATTCTGTCATCAACAGAATTTCATTCACTTTTTTTTTCTGTATTTACGCGAGTTTCGGAGAAAACCATGCAAAACTCTGAACGGCTAGATCGATGAGAGCGACCTGAGATCAAACTCGGCTCTTCCCATCTACCAGCTTTGAAGGCAGAACCGCTCGGCTGCTGGTGGACCGCAAATTTGTATGGATTCGATGTTACTAAAAATGAAAATTAATATCGAAAATGAAAATGAGCTATAGTATTACTTTTACAAGAACGTTTTAACTTCTAGTAGAGAACTGTAAGGCAGTAAATGTTGAGAAAAAGGGGGGGGGAGGGGTCGGGAGAAAAAAAAAAACTAAATCTGTCTTATCGGAAGCAAATACCTGTCAAATGTTGTGGCTTAGCTTTATGAACTTTTCTACGAACTATTATATTTTTAAGATAAGATCTTCAGTCTGCGAATGAAGAAATATCGGCAAATTTTGCGATTTTTTTTTTCGAATTTTTTCCCATAATTTATGTTAAAAATTTAATTTTGGGTAATATTAATATGTTAAAAATTCATTAAAAATATTTTAATTTTTTTTTTTTTTTTTTTTTTTCTCGAAAATAAATAGGATTGGATTTGAATTTTGGATTTTGGGAGTAAAGTGGATTGATTGCTCTAGGGCCCTAGGTCTGAGAGGGACTGCCCTCCATGGGGGCCTTTCTAAAGGGTCCTACCCCGTATTTATGCAAGCTTCACCAAAATAAATTGGCATTGACCAAAAATATCTCAATATTTAAACCGCATGCGCTGGCTATGAAAATATTAGGTAAGTGACTTAAGTAAGTTAGGCCTTTTCGTGCTGTCTAATGATGACGTACAAAAACAAAATCATAATAATAATAATATCATGCAAAGATGTTCAGAGGGTTAAGACACAACTATCGGGAGATACCCGTTTTTGATTAGACGAGCTTTTTTTTTTTTTTAATCCACGCTGTTGCTAAATGAATAATCAATTCACATTAGTAACATCTAAGAAAAAAAAAATTATGGGATTGGATGGGGTAAATCGGGGGTAAAATTTTTAAAAACAATTTTAACCTTTTTTACATATTATTAAATAACTTTTAATAAAGTCAAAATGTTGATTATGCATTTTTTAACATTAAAAAAAAAAATACTTATGTTCAAATGCCTATTACATACAAAAATAGAAATAATCTGGTGTGTCACTCACATGATTTTCTCTTACCCTGAAATTTAATACTATAAATACATGCTGAAGTTTTAGAGGTAACATAACGACTACTGATATGTATACCTATGTTAAAACAGTTAAAAGTAGGCTTCGGAAGTGTTTTATATGATAATTAGTTCTATATGAAGTGGGCTACCGCCCCCCTCAACCCCCCCCCCGTTTCATTACTGTATCTATATTTATATCGAATTTAAATCTGTTATTAAAATTAAAGTTCACTTAAAATTTTTCAGACAGCTTTCACACGCAGCATTCCTTGAAACTTATCAATCTTGATCAAACTTTTCCAGCAACAAACTTATATTAACTTAAAAATACAACATTTGGATCTCCTAAAATTATTCGTTTTTAAGTCACTCTAAGAGACACAGACAAACATCAAACGTTAAAAAACTTGACTACGGTAATCAGGAAGCCTCAAAACGTTCAAATATACAAAAAACAAGCGATGAATATTTAGCTTAAAAACATACAATATTTACCATATCTCTATAAGGAATTAATTTTAATTCCCGAACAGTTTTCCTGGAAATGGTAAAATATTATCAGTAAAGCACATCCACTAACAACAAAAAAGAATGTTATCGCTTAAACATTTGCAGCCCTGTATATCTTTCGAAGATTATATACAGACCACATGGTGCACCTAAATATAATCCTATAGTATTAATACATGACCCAGCCTGAAATACACTTCCATCATATTTATTGAAATTTTATTTTTCCGAGAGCCTTGACATTGTAAGTCAAAGATCCGGGGTTCGACTCCCGGTCCAGGCATTATTTTCACTCAGTCGGAAAAATAAAATTTCAATAAATATGATTTTCTTCCACAGTTGATTGTGTGATTTTAATAAAAACACTTTCATCAATTTGCAACTATTGTCGCACTTTTACCTAGTTCTTTTGTGTAGCCCTGTAAACGAACAGTGAATAAATTCCCTACCATATTCGACATGAGACATGTTTTTACGCATATAAAAAACATATATTCGTTTCATTTGGTTTAGTGCAGTGTATAGATTTTAAACTCTACTTATCAGCACTTTCCCCCATAGACGTAATGTATTTGAATTATATTGGGCGTCCCTGTACATGAGCCATTTTTCGAAATGGCGTTACTTTTCTTCTTCAAGTGAAAAAAAAAAAAAAGCTCGTTCTACTACCTTGGAGGGAAAAGTAGTCTTTTTTAATAAAGAAGCATCACAAAACTGGCGTTGTAAAAATTATTACTTACAAACTTTGAATAAACACCATAAAATGCAATAAACTCGCAACAATTGTTTCGGGTCGGTTTTTTCGACCCGAAACAATTGTTGCGAGTTTATTGCATTTTATGGTGTTTATTCAAAGTTTGTAAGTAATAAAAGTAGTCTTGTTTTTGTCTCCAAGATAGCAAATGTTTCTTTTTCGACCTGAAGAGAAAAGACCATTACTGGAAAAAACTGTAAATTAAAGGTACAATTTAAAACGGTAAAACAGTATCCTATATAAATCACAACTTGTAATAATTTTGTCCTTATATTTGACGGAGAAATTCTGGCACCCCAGCTGCCAGTTTTTTCCGGTATTTTAACGAGTTTATTTTTTGCAATGCACGCCCTTTCGAATCCGGTAATGCTTGTATTGATTTTACAATATATGAAGCAGTTTCAAGTTTGAACACCATTTTTTTTTTTTTTTTAACTAAACATGAAATATTTATCCTGGTTAATGTAAAAATACCACTTCACATACATATGGGAATTTGCAGTTCAATTGAAAATCATGCTGTAAAATATTTTATATTTTTATCCCATTGAACCAGAAATAGCTTTAAAATTGGTCAAAAATTTATCATGACATTAGTATTTCTTTGCACATAAATGCACATTTTCATCCTTATAAACTTTAATTAAAGCTGATAACGGTAAAAAGAGAAGAAAAGTTTTGATTAAACATTAAATCAAATAAATCACAATAATCCGACAAGATATTGCAGCAAAAGCGACAGTCAGAAAGTAAATTAATCAGCAAGAAATTTTGTTTTTCGTAAGATAAGATAAAGCGGATGATTACGCAAAGTCTTTAAGAACTTTAGCATTTCTAAGAAATCTTTGCTTTTATCCCATATTAATGTTTTTTTTTTTTTTTTTAATCCAGAATATAGAATTAAAATATATCTCAGTGTTTTATGTTGTCAATAGCAATTTCTTTTTAATAGTAATTTTATTTGCCTGTAGGTAGAAAGTCTTTTTTCCTAATATTTTAACTTTAATATTAATTTTTGTATATTTCAGCTATTCTTGTATTATATATGCCTTTACAAAGTCATTTTCATATATTTTACACAAGTCTAATACAGATAATGAACAGAAGTATTTCGAATAGTTGATCCGAATTCTAATATTTCACACATATATGAACCAATTTAATTTAACTGCATTTTAACTGAATATCATGCAATAAAATAATTTGTATAGTTATAACAATTTAAATTGTTCAGAAATTTATTATGACATCAATTACTCTTGTTTGCATATAAAAGGAGATTTTCACATGCATAAATCTTAATTAAAGCTTACACGCTGGAAAAGCCAATTCTTTTATGAATTATATTACAAGTAATTTTATATCTTAATAAATAACATTTTTTGATTTTAGTAGAAATTTTTTCATTTCTTTTTATTTTAAAATAAAATTTAAGAAGCAGTGAAATTATGTAAAGATTTTACAGAAATTTTCTTCAATCAAGTTTCTTGCGACCACGGAAGCCTGTACGCATGTGCTGACTGAATGAGTCCAGTGTTAAAATAGGGGTGATGACCCTTGTAGTTAACTAAAAATGTTCATATCTCAACGAATACTGCACATGAAAATTTTATGTTTCAGAATAATATTTCTCCAATATTTTTCCAATTTTTCAGCAAGTTTTGTGAAATTTTATGGAAATCCATACTAGTTAAAAGCAAAAAAACTTGTCAAAAAATAAATAATTTTTGAAAAAGTATATATATATATATATATATGTGTGTGTGTGTGTGTGTGTAATATAAGCTGGAATGGTTTCGGGATACTTAACCCGTTTCTGGACGGAGTCATTAACTTACGCATTTGCAGTCATAGGCAATAATCACTCGTGAGTTGGCTTTTATTGGATTTATTTAAATCCATTTATGACTGAAGAGAGTATAGTAGGCAATGGATAGTTCAAATTAATACTAACCTCTGATTTCGACTGGGGTTTAGTTGGATGCTGTTTCCGAAACTTTGCCGTGGATTTATCTGAACTTGGGATGCGTAAACGGCTCCACGTAAACTTGTTTGTTTTTAGCAGATGATAGTTCGAGGATCTCTCTAAATCTAATCTAATTTTTGCGAGTTTCATGGTTTATACCTATAATTTTTGGTGTAATTTGGCGTATTTCTAATCTACTTCCTATTTCCTTTATTGGTTACTTTATTTAATAACACGCCTTTTCTTTGTTCCTTATTGGCTGTACTTTCGTTTTTACCAGAGTGACGCCGGTCGGAGCCCCAATTCGCCAACTTGCCAATTCATTAATACCATTATTTATTGCCTTACATCTGACATAAGTAATCAAACCTTAATTTATAATCATAAATCTTTTATTTCTTTTAACATCGCTAATTTAATTCTTGTATTGAATTTTTCCGGCGCCAGATATTTTTTATTAATCATTAAACTTATTTATAGAATATTTCTAGACATCAAAATACTTATTCAATTTAAACGATTAACATGTTTATTTATTTTGGAATGATTGCTATTGTAATTTCCGTTCTTTATTTTTTTATGCTTTTTGAGTAATTTACAGCCTAATGTGAGATCTTTTTAATTCATTTTGCAATATTACTTTGAAATATAAAAATACTAATTTAATTTTGACCTCTTTTTTTATCTTATGATATATATCTGCCTAAATAATTCGCAATTCTCGCAACGAAACACAGAAATATTGCACATAGTATAGATATCAATGTATTAAAGTTACAAGTCATTTGTAGTTTTTGTAATACAGGGTGATCCAAAGTATTTTTGCTCTTCTTCAATTTACGATTGATTCTCTAATTGCATTCTGGACTAAACGTATGAAACTACAGGGCATTTCGTCTAGTATTTTTTTAGATAATAGAAAAAATTTCGGAAAAAAATTCTTATAATTTGACCACCTACTGTACTTATTGGTAGTCAGGATATATATATATTTATATATAATAGGAAAAATTTAAGACATTCGACATCAAGAATTCCATTTTTTATATCGCCACCAACTACTACTAGAGAAAAAATTATCTCCAATTAGTAAAACGTATTCCATATGCTAGTACTGACGATAAAAATTTCAAAATCAAGTTTATCACAAAATTCTAGAATAGTGGTAGTCAACCTGGTCCTAACGCCCTTTAGTGGTGGTAGGGACAAGCTAATTTTACCATGTTTTTAATAACTTCGATTCTTGTTTGTTTGTTTGTCCAGTACAAATCTTGAAATCAATTTTTAACTATTTTCCTGACTAGCTAGACATTTGAAACTTTCTGGACAGCTCAGAACACGGTGACGATGCATTTTTTAAATACTTTTAGTCAACTATTTCAGGTCCCTACTGTCTTTGGTAGCGTTTATATGATTCGACAGAAAATTAATTTAACTAACTTCCCGACTAGACAGGCATTTGAAACTTTCAGAATAGTTCAGAACACGGTAAAAATACATTTTAAAAATATTTTTAACCAACTTTTTCGGGACCGTGCTGCCTTCAGTATTAACAGTGCAAATCTTCGAATCGATTTTTCACTAACTTCCCGACTAGCTAGAAATTTTAAACTTTCAGGATAGCTCAGAACACGGTGACAATACATTTTCTAATACTTTTAGTCAACTGTTTCAGGTCCCTACTGGCTTCGGCAGCGTTTATATGATTCATCAGAAAATTCATTTAAGTGACTTCCCGACTAGCTTGACATTTGAAACTTTCAGAATAGCTCAGAACACGGTGAAAATGCATTTTTTTTTTTAACCAACTGTTTCGGGACCTTACTGCCTTCGTCAGTGTTACCAGTACAAAGCTTGCAATCGATTTTTAACTAACTTCCCGGCTAGCTAGACATTTGAAACTTTTATAATAGCTCAAAACACGATAGCAATGAATTTTATTTAATACTTTTAGCCAATTGTTCCGTGTTACCACTGCCTTTGGTAGCGTTTATATTATTCAACAGAAAATTTAAAAACATGGTATATAAAAAGTTTTTTTTTTTTTTTTTTTTTTATCTTGCATTCATTAGATTTAACTTGCGTGGAATCTATTTTTTCATTTTATAAAATAAAGTCTCTTCGCTATCCTTACTTCAAAAATTGTGAAACAGGTGAGTGGTTAGAAAACTTTACTACAAATAGAAAGTAGGTAGATAGTTTAGTAGTAGGTATAAAAATGTTAGCTATCTCTGCTCTAGAAGACAAAGAAAAGAAACTAAATCCATTTTTCAGAATTTCGACATAAGTTTTCCGGCGAAAGATAAGCATACCCCAGACCGCGTTATGAGAAATGATTATGGGTAAATGATCATGAATAAATTATCAGGAAAATCAGTATCGTAACACAATTTTATCCTTATTTGTGACTAACTCATCAAAAGCTTTGTTTTAATAATTATTTCTTAATTTTTTATACATTATGGAAATGTTGTACTTCACATTATTAGGGTATGTTTCATTTTTAACACATTGATTTTTATTATTTTTTTTTTTTTTTTAAGAACCGTATAAAATTTTATTTTATGCATATTTTAACACTTTTCAGCAAAATTGGAAAATATTTATGACATCGTTTGTCTGTCTGTACGCACTCTTATAACGCTTAATAGTTACAGAATCTTTGAAACTGACATATATTATTCAAGTTTACCACGGGAAGTTCCCTACTGAAAACGGATTAAATACCACGCAAGGAAACCCGGAAGAATTCCAAGTCTTTGCATTGTATGAGAAATATTTCTGTAAACAATAATTTAATTCCTTTATTTTGCACAAATCATAATGAAATTGACATTTATTTCTTACATATACAAAAAAAAAAAAAAAAAAAAAAAAAAAAAATATACAGAATGTGCTAAAATTAGCAATAAGTATTAACGGACAGAAAAAGGATTCAGATACATTAATGAATATAAACGGCAATTGCTGCAACTGCATTTTTGCTTTTGTTAAGCGTTTTTCGTGAATACTCTTAAACATTGTTGACACTTTTTAAAGATGTTTAAAAGTTATTCATGATTTGAAATTGTGTATCTGTCTGTCTCCCTCCGTCTGTTCCCCTCTACGTCCGTAAATATTTTCAGAATTTCTTCAAAATGATATACAGGGTGATTATAATTAAAGTTACGATTTTAAACACTATAATTTTAAAAGTGCCTATCAGAGCGACTTGATATTTTACCCGAGCAATCACAAGGCAATGAAATTTTGTTTGGGGGAGGAAAAAAGTAGTTCCAACATGTTCCTATAGATGACGCTGTGAGGGTAATGTCAGGGGAAACGCCTAAATGGACTCATTAAACACATGAATGTTGTTAGCAACACAGTGGAATAGCAGGAAACTAGAGACTTCAAGGATTTACCACATTTTTTTTTTTTTTTAAGCAAAAAGTCAAGTATTTGTGTTTTAGAGCGGAAACAGTCATAGTGAAAAGAGAAAAAGAAGAGCTTCGTGAAACAAACACTTTACGGATAATTAACGGCACATTTTGAAATTATTATTATTTTTTTTTTCCAAACAAACTTTCATTGCCTCACGATTGCTCTGGTAAAATATCAAATCGCTCTGACGGGTAGTTTTAAAAATATAGCGTTTTGAAAAAGTAACTTTAATTATAATCACCCTGTATATTATTCGAGTTCACAATACGACGTTTTCTATTTAAAATGGTATGAACAGTACAACTTCTCTGCATACAGACAGACCCGAAAGAATAACGATGCATTACATTTTAAGAGAGGCATGTTAATAAATCACATTTAAATAACTTTGCATTACATAAATCACCTTAAAATTGTTATCAATTATTGATATTCTAAAAAAAATATTTTCTGTAAACAATGATTAGTTTAGCGATGAAATTTACAGCGCTACTTTAAAATATCCAGATACATTAATGCTACGATTTGAAACTGCATTTCCGTTTATGTCATGCTAGTTAGTGTTAAGCTACATCATTTTAACGCTATTTAACAATGTTTAAGAGTCAGTTTGAAGTCAGTTAATTTATCTGTCTATCTTTCTGTCATTCGGTCTCTTCTTTGACTACTTGGGCAAATTACACTGAAGGTCAAACGATGAAAGAGGTATGTACAGTTGGAAAGTATTAATAATTTCTGCAAATCGATGATTTATCGTTCTTGTTTTATTTTTTTATATATATATATAAAATTATACAGGGATTTTCAAATCATTTTAAATTGTTATATATATGTAAAATCAATATTTTTAAAAACTAAAGATCAAAGCTTTTGAAACGCTCTGTATATACTAAGAAACTTAACAAATGTCATTGTAACGGCTTAGCTTTTGGTCTTTATAATTAAAAGAAGAAACTAGGTCACGAAGGGTGAACTATCTTTTTAATTCATTTTAATGGACATGGATGCAGGAAAAATTTATATTATAACTCATTAAAATATTTTTATCTTAAAATTAAACTTTTTCGCTTCAAAAGATATTTTATAGTAAAAATTCAGAAATTAATGGCATTCATTAAACTTTCCTTATTTTATATTTCCGTTGCTTTTACGATAATAACTTTTTACTTTGTCCATAAATGCAGATAAAAACATGTATTATGACTGTCATCTTTTTCCAAAATCTGAAACAAAATAAAAATATGAAAGTTTTATGCGTTGTAACAGATGTTTTTAAAAAACATTAAGCATTCAACTTGATTTGTTATATGATCCAAAAATATGTTAAAATATTTTTTTATAAAAACAAAATAATAAATTATAATGTACTCCTTGAACGAAGTAATGCGTTTCCAGAAATTGTATGGTTTCCTTTTCGTCCAAATTAGGATTTTGAAATGTGTTTTTACTTTCTTCTATATTTAAAAGAAGAAAGTATTGGATTCTTAATTTTTTTACTTTTGTTTCCTGATAGATGCACTTGTTTTGAGATATCTTAAATGAGATTTAACTATTTTTAAAAAATATATGTCTGTCTGTATGTTTTTGTGTCTGATTGTGTTTGTTTGCATTACCAAAATTTTGCAGGTGCTGAATATCTCAAGGTAATAGAAATAATTCCATAAAACTATATTTTTCAGCTGGATCTTGATATAAATTGTTGTTAATTAAATTTTATCATAAAAAACACAAGAGGTGTCGCTGCTATGATGTAAATTGTCGCCTTTATAATAAAATATATATCTTAGTTTATATGGTATGCAACTGTAAACAACTTGATATATAAAAGGATCCTTAAGAAAAAGAATACTGATTTAATTTGGGTGTATATCGCACGACAGGTAGCCCTGCATTGTTGCACTTTTCCCCGTTTATGGGAAAGCTGTATCTCAGCGTCTATAGCGTACTTGTCATTTCTCATGTCAAATACATCAAACGTGGTATGATAAATGTCCATTATGAAAAACCCTTCTGATTTATTTTGGGTGTATTGACTGACAAAAGGCGCTATTACATCTGAAGTGTCATGCCACGATCAGTAACAGAGATCGCATACCCAATAGTATGCGTTGCTAAAAAGGATGCTACAGTTCTATTATGTGTTGACTATAGGGCGCTGAACACAGCAACGAAGCCTACTCCATTTCCGATGAAAGACATGGATGGACTGATATATGTTGCCGGAGCAGCAAACTGGTTGACTAGTTTAGACTTACTCCGAGGATACTGGCATATACCATTGGAAGAAAGCAGCAAAACACTAACAACGTTCACAAATCACAATGGTACTTACCAGTGGAATGTAATGCCATTTAGATTAGTAGGAGCAGCAGCAACGTTTCAGCGAGAGATGAATATAGTACTAAAAGATCCCAAGAATTATGATCAAGCTTATATAGATGATATTATAATTTACTCGCAAACTTTTGAAGAGCATTTAGCACACCTAGATAAAGTCCTATCTGAGTTAGGAAAGGTAGAGTTATCAGTGAAACTTACGAAATGCACATTTGCTGCTAAAACTCTGAAGTATTTAGGACGCATAATTGGAGGTGGTAGTCATGGACCACGCGGAGAAAAAAAAAGCAATAGCTAAATTACAACCACCTACTACGAAAAAAGATGTCCGAAGAATATTAGGCTTAAGGAATTTTTATCGGTCTTACATATCAGGCTTTGCACAAAGAGCAATACCACTAACGGAACTAACAAGAAAAGCGGCACCAACTCATAAAATTATATGGGGAACACGTCATCAAAAAGCTTTTGAACAATTAAAACAAGCCTTATGCCAAGCGACACCCTTGTCAACGCCAGATTTTAGCAAACCATTTCAGTTACATGCTGATTCGTCGAATATTGTGGTTGGATGTTGTCTTACTCAGAAGGACACACAAAGTAATTGGAAACCGATAGCCTTTGCAAGTCAGAGACTTACATTAAGCCAACAGAAATGGTCGACTATAGAGAGAGAAGCGTGGGCCATCTTATTTGGACTCAACAAGTTTGATAAATGGAAATAATATCAGATCATAATCCACTCAAATTCCTGTTAGAGACCACACCGAAAAGTGCCAGGTTAACTAGATGGGTTTTACAAAAGTGGAGACACACTATTACTTACTGTAAAAGGGCTCAGAATGTTCCAGCTGATAATTTATCTCGACTGAAAATAGAGAAAGAAATTCAACCATCATATCAAAGAGCCTTAAATAATAGAACTGTTGGACATTACCATTTATATATGTGTCGCACCCTTCGTTTTAGTTAAAATGACACAGGCCTAATTATCTATGTGTAATTTATTCTTCTAACAGCTACATCAGTCCAGACCTTCTTTTTTAAAAAGCTCCAGGAAAAATATTAAGTCGTTTCGCCATTATTCTATTCCTCAAAATTCTAATCAATAAATACCAAACCAAACCAAACCGTTTTTCTATCACCTTTTTTCTTAATTTTCTTTTTCCTGCATGTGCGCGTGGTTTTTATTTTCTCAATTCAATATTATATTCATTTTAATAAACCATGGTATAACTTTATTATACTTATTACTAGAAAGTATCCCGCGAATTCTCTTAGCTATAAATTTTCCCCCACGGACATGCCATGTCAGTTTCTAGCGTACGTGTAAATGCAAGGTCTCAGCTTCTATAATGTATAAGTACACTAGATTTAATTTTCATTTTTAAAAACTCTGCTGAGTTAATTTTGGTGTATATTGGTAAACAGGTAGGTCATAACATTCTACTATTTTCTTGTAATTTTCCGTGTGACTATATGTTAGATATATATATTAGCCGTTGTATAAAATTGCGTGAAACTGCCTATGTAAAACTGATATTATGATAAGCTATGCTAAATAATATTTTTGCTAATGCAAAGTAGTATGTTTGTTATATAGAATAATATACAAGAATGTTTTGTGATGCCAATACCATACTAATATAGTCAGGGATATATATAAAAATGTATGTATGTATAAAGGTTTTCTTTATCCAACTTTAATAAAATGTGTTTATAAAAATACTTTCACTGATTTTACTTAAAAACAAATTATTATTATTTTTTCTTTTTTTAATTTTGGGTAATGTATAAATTTATATAATCTGAGGTAATATTATTACGTATTAAATGATTTCAAAAGATTTGTGGCAATATAGAGTATCTTTTACATTCTGAACATACATTAAAGAAAATATTTTTATCAAGAAATTTTTTGATGATTTTTGATGTATCGATAAGTTTTAAGATTTTCTGAATTCGTTTCAAAAACTTTTACGTGATATGTTTTGTGTGAGCAAACACGATAACACCTAAACGCTTTCAACGAGTGAGCTGAAAGTTGGTAGGGATGTTATAGGTCATTGTTACACGAACTGTACAGATTTTGATGAGTCTAGTCCTTATGGATTTTACATGAACACAAATAGAAGTTCTTTATCATTATGGTATGATAAATATATGGTAAATATAATTATAAATTATTTTAAATCCGATAGAATCTAAATAAATTGTTCGATTGAGCTAAAAGTTGTCAGGTATGTTAAAGGTCATCGTCCCACAAAAATTATAGATTTTGATGAGTCTACCACTTAAAGCTTTTTTAGAAGGACGTGGAAGAAAATATTTTGTAATTACGAAATATAAACGCGAATTATTTGAAATGCGCCAGAGTTTAAACTCTATGTTAGATTAAGGTAAAAATGGATACACATTTAATAGGTTATTGCAAAAATCATACAAAATTACATAAATGTAAGAATTATTTTTATTTATATTTATTTTGTTTTTTAACCAGTATACAAAGACGAAATTTTATACATTGTTGCCTATGGGATCATACTATTTTAAATTTGCTTTAGTGATGCGAAACTGTTTATAGTATAAAAATGAGATAAAAAAATACCTTATATCGCAAGCTTACCATTTATAGTTGTATTACAAGGATACATAAAAGAATTTGTACGCTTTACGATCCATTAAACGACATACAATTTAGGGAGTATTACATAAACACAATTCTAAGATTTTCCTTTTTATTTATTTAACTATACTTATTATTTAAAATTATCTAAACTACCATTTATCAATAAATGTAAGGAAAGTCGAATGGGGTCACTCTAGATTTTTTAATTTGATTCTACGAAAGAAAACTTAATTAATCTTAAGGTATATAGCAATAACGTGTTCCTGCTCGCTTATACAATGAAGTTTCGAGTTGACATCTGACACGTTTTGTTATCCGCTAAGAAGAAAAACAGACAAAAACACTTTTCTACGTCAAACAGTTATTTCTTAAAAAAAAAAAAAAAAAAAAAAATCAATTTTTATTTTTTTCTGTATTTAATAGAACAAAGTATTGGATTCGTAAAAATTTTGAACTTTCGGTTTACAATGGATTTACACGTTTTGAGAGGTTTAGAACACGGTATGATCATTTTTAGAAAATGTCTGTCTGTCTGCGTGTGACAATTTTGTGGCGACATTATCTTAGAAACTACTACTCCGAAATCTATATGAATTTATATGCTGATGCACTTTCACATAAGTTAGTGTCTATTAACTTTTGGTGCCACTTGCTCTGCAGGTGGTGCGGCTGTACAGTGGCTTCCACAAATTCAGGGAACTCTACTATATTTCAAGAACTACTGCACAAAATTGTAGATAAATTTATATGCAGATTCACCTTCACATAAGTTAGTTCCTAACAACTTTTGGTGCTAATTTCCAACCGATGGCGCTGTCATACATGTATTTCCGCAAATTCAGGGAATACTTTGTTATGATCTTTTCAATTTAAGGAGGGAGATTTTCTTGTTTAAATTATAAGTTTCGTTTGAGCTTTGCTGCGTCACGGAATCACTGCCGCGTCTCATGATTAGCAATATAACGTTTTACAGTAATTTATCTAAGTAGCCCTGTCGGTAGAGTTCCGGACTCGTAATTGGAAGTTTGCGGGTTCGATGTTCGAACTGCCCAAAGACCGTCCTGTACACTAATGGTGTCTAGTGTACGCAAAATCCGTCGTGGCCGCAAATGTCCTCCATGTTTCCATCCAAATTATTCCTCAGGGAGGGGGAGGGTCACCGAAGCTAAGGAGCTATCCCCTCCGCGCAGGATCAAAATTTTGTTGGCATATCTTCGGACCCTCTGAGTTCCAGGCCGTCGCCAATTACCCATAGCGCAAAACTAGTGCGTCATTAAACCCAACCAACCAACTCAAAAACTACTGCACAGAACTACATATAAATTTATATGTAAATGCACCTTGACATAAATTAGTGCCTCTAAACTTTTGGTGTTGATTTCTCAAGAGTTAGCGCTACAATACAGCGATTTCTGCAGTTTAAGGGAAAGCTATATCTCAGGTTCTATTGCGCATGATCAAACAAAACTTGATATGTTAGAAAGGCATTATGAGACATTTTACTAGTTCAGGTTTGATGCCTATCGACCAATAGGTTTCGCTGCCATACTGCAGTATTCCCCGAGAACGAGAAGATAATGTATAAACTTCTATGGCGTATAACTGTACGGAACTTAGAATGTAGATAACCATTATGAAAACGCATTTTTAAAGATATTAAATATGGAGAATAAAACTGTCTTTCTTTGGATATTTAGTGTTAGTTTTCTCTGAGACGAAAACTTTTGCATTCATCGTGGTAGATGATTTTAATAAATAATGGTTTTAATAATTTATTTGTACTGAGGGAATTGGTTTAGGAAAATATACAAGAAAGTCTTGTGGTGGCCACAACATATACTAGTTTACAAAGTGTACTGATTTATATCTGTTTGACATTTTCTCTCATTCCAATTACGATGAGCGAATATCCGTAGGAAGAAAATTTATCATGCAAAAAAACTTAAAATAAAAATTGCTACTTCTGCAGTCATTAAAAATATCTAAGAGATGTAAATATTTATTCTAAAAGAAAAGCATATATATTTATTTTTTACAGTATATTTTAAAATATGTGTTGCATATTAAATATATTTTTTTACACACACACACATATATATATATATATATATGTTTAACTAAAATACAAATGAACATTCTCTTACCATAATTTCAATTGTATTTGAGTTTCTTAAAGTAGAAGACAAAAAAAAAAAAAAAAAAAAAGACAAAATATAATGATGTGAATTTTTGAAATACTTCAGCAGCTGTTAATTTAAAAATATCCTTTTTTCATGCGGAATTTGTATAGTTTTTTCTCGATTAAAAAAATCTCTAAGAGTACTTTGTTTTTTTTTTTTTTTTTTTAATTCTCTTAGGGACTCATTAATAAAACGTTTCATCAAAAATTAAGCAAAAACTTTTAACTAACGAATTATTTATTACAGAAAAAAAAAAAAAAAAAAAAAAAAAAAAAACACGTACAATTATTATTGTTAGAAAGTAAACATTTTTGGATTCATAAAAGATCCATTTTTACTTTCTTCTATATGTAATATAGAGAAAGTATTGGACTCGCGAAAATTTTCGACCTCCGTTTTTTGACGGATCTACACGTTTTGGGATGTCCTGAACACGAATTGATAGTTTTTAGAAAATGTCTGTCTGTGTGTCTGTCTGTCTGTCTGTCTGTCTGTCTGTGTGTCTGTCTGTCTGTATCATTTTTTTGTGGACGCTGTATCTCACGAACATATGAATGAAATTTAACCAAACTTGGTATTTAGTTGCCCCCTGACATGAACTGGTGCCCATTAGATTTGGGGATCAATAGCTCAACAGGTGGCGCTGTAATCGCATTTTATGCAAATTTTTAACATGGCAGCATAGGACAAAATTCCGTATAAATGGGCATAATGAGAGTTATTTTAAACTTGTGATTGTAAAATGAATTTGAATTATTGATGATAGTAGTAGTTAACTAGGAAAAAAAAATTGTTCATGGGGGGGCATCGGTTCCCCCCCTGGGGGGGATGTACCCCCCCGGGGGGGTTAAATTTTGAAGATGGGTATCATTCGAAAGATCTCGTCAATACCTTTAAAACGAATGGTTGAACCATAAATCTGTGATAATTTAAAACAAAGTTATCGATTTTTTTTACTTTTAACAAAAAAAAAAACTTAGAAAAATAATCGTATTTTTTTTTTTTTTTTTTTTTTTTTTAACGAAATTTTACCAAACTTGGTATTTAGTTGGTCCCCGACATAAACTGTTGCTGATTATATTTGGGGATCAATAGCTCAACAGGTGGCGCTGTGATAGCATTTTATCTAAATTTTTAACATGGCAGCATAGGACAAAAATTCGTATAAATGTGCATAATAAGAGTTATTTTACACTTGTGTTTGTAAAATTAATATGAATTATTGATAATAGTAGTACGTAACTAGGAAAAAAATTTTGTGCATGGGGGGGCATCGCTTCCCCCCCTGGGGGGGAAGTACCCCCCGGGGGGGGGGGTAAATTTTGAAGATGGGTATCATTCGAAAGGTCTCGTCAATACCTTTAAAACGAATGGTTGAACTATAAATCTGTGATAATTTAAAACAAAGTTATCGATTTTTTTTACTTTTAACCAAAAAAAAAAAAAAAAAAAAAAAATTAGAAAAAAATTTCTATTTTTTTTTTTTTTTTTTTAAATATTGTTAGTGATTGAATATGTATTAATTTTCACAAAAAAAAAAAAAAAAAAAAAAAAAAAAAATCTTTTTTTTTTTTAACTATTGTTACTGATTGAATATGTATAGGAAAATATAGAAGAAAGTCTTGTGGTGGCCACAACATACTAGTTACTGTAGGAAATGTTTTTGGAATCTCTTAAGCCCAACCGTTTTTTTTTTTTTTTTTTTTTTTTTTTTTTTAATTATTATTATTATTATTATTATTATTAAAACCGAGCACACGATCTAGTGTTAAAAAGTAATAGATGGAAAGTTGTACGAAAAGATAAAAAAGTTGACTGAACTAAGAAATAACTCGCAACAATCGATTGTGGTTGAAATAATACCACGACGCTTCATTATGCAAAATAAGTATGCACGAATGCAGAATCAAACCATCGTAAGTGCATGATGGGCAAGTTACCGCAATGATGCTACATTTGTGCCTACAGTTTTCGCCTGATTACTCGTCATCCTATTATTTTGAACTGAAACAGTTATTGCGACATTTTTTCAGTTGTCCGCGATTATGCTGAATTAATGTCTGAGCTGCTGAATTAATGGAGACAAAGAAAGAAATTCAACAATCATTTTTTACAGTTTTTTTTTTTTTTTTTTTTTTTTTTTTCCTACGAAAAAAATACAGAAGATTAAATGAAAAAAAAAAAAAAAAGACAAGTAATTTTGCAAGAAATGCTAGTATTTAAATCTTTGATAAAGCAGTATACAATACTTAAAACCTAATAAAAAAAGAGTAGAATTTTTAAAGGGAAAACATAAGCCGATAATGCATTTTACCAAAAGAAATTTTCGAAATTAAAGATCATTTAAAAAACAAATAAATGAAAGTTATCGCTTGTATATTCAGACAATTTTTTTTATATTTCTCTAGGTTCAGTCGGGCTAAAGCAGTGACAGCTGAACTTCTCAACTCGAGCTTCCAAAATAATGTTGAATCTCATTTTTTAACTGTTCAGTTTCCAAAGTTGATCCAAACATCTTTAAACAAAATCTAAAACATTTGAAATGAAAGATTTGAAGTGAAATATGTAGTGAACCATTTGAAAAAAATTTTATTACTTAAAATGTGTTAATCATATAGAGCATTATTTATTTTTTGCTTCAAATTCCATCTATAAAATGCAATTACTTTCCGCTCATGGATGCAAGATATAAATAAACTGATCCAATTATAATCCAAAACGGATGACCGCTGAAGCTACTGAAGTACCAAAATATTTGAGTTGATAAGATGTAAAAATGTATTCTATGTTCTCACCTTTATTTTCATAAAATTATAGCAGACCTCACTCATGCACAAGAGCGCGCATTCTTTACCGATACTAAAAGAAACAGTACAATATCTAAATTATGACATTCCTATTTGTTTTGTTATAGAATTTTAGATATTGATGAATAGACAATTAAAATAACCAAACAATATTTTTAAAGCTGTACATAGTAAATAGCTTCTTAAAATCTGCTTAAATAATAATTTAAATGAAATTACACAGTTACATATATAAGTTTCTGTTATAATCATGCACTATGTGAACTATCATATAAAAATTTCTATAATTGCCGCTTTTTATCATTTTTGTGTCAATGGGTCTGTCTTCAATTTCTTTACATGTTTATATTTATGGATATAACTAGCAGGCTTTGCCCGCTTCACTGGACACAATACTTAAATGAGTTGTCAAAACCCTATATCGTTATTAATTAACCTGAGCTAAAGTTCCCGCTCTGTTCGGTAGAGATTTTTCTCGTTCGTAACGTGAGTAGTCCGTGTTCCCACTGCTTTCGACAGCAACTTACCCGATCTTACTCCCCGTTCCCCAGTAGCTAAGTTCGAAGTTTTGCAAAATCTCGACAAAGTACATAATTCGTACACCTAATCAACACCCACACACCAAAGTTCGTCATTCTAAGATAATTTAAGGCAAATTCAAACAGGAAAACATGTTTTTACACGTGTTTATAGCCCCCTCGACCTCAAGGGGGTAAGGGGGGAATTTCGTAAAATCCCGCTCCAATAAGTGTTGGATATATATAAACAATTTACGCACTAAATTTCGTGACAGCAGATCTCATAGAAATTTAGAGATAAAAGAAGGGGGGGGGGGGGGGAGGTTGTCTTGAATTTGCTACTTCGTAAAAGCCTCCACCCCAAATAATAAAAAAAAATTAAAAATAAAATAAAATAAAATAAAATAAAATAAACGAAAATGTGTTTTTGGAAATATCCAAAAGAAGACACATGGCTGTTTTCAACACCTTTTGAAACATCTTTAGTAGAGCTCTAATAAAAAATCCAGAATTTCTCAAATTTACCTCTGAGAACGGTCTTTCCCCTCTCTTCTTTAGGTATCAAGAATTCCAAAATGGTACATAATGTTTTATTTACACTCAAGTCTAATCTCACCATGTGCAATTTCTTCACCGTGAAGTAATTTGGGGCCGAGTTATACTTTCAAACGTTTTTTTGCTTCCTGCCCTCCCGGAGGAAAGCAGGGGTATTTTGATAAATCCGGTTTCTTTAGGTGTCGGATACATATAAACAATCCAAGCACCAAACTTCGTGACCGCAGCTCTCATAAATTTCCCCGGACAAATTTAGCACTATAAAGGGGGTCTCGAATTTGCCCTTTGTAAAACATACCCCCCCCCCCACTACCACCACCATCACCATGAAAAAAAATGGCAGATCACAAAAAATTAAAAACGTGTATTGGAACTATCCTAAAGAAGTCGCACGGCGGTTTTTAACATCTTTGTTCCATCTCGAATTTTCAAAATTTCCCGCCAAAAATGGATTTCTCTTATCCCTTCCCTTAAAATTCGAAATTTTCTAAATCGCAGATAATGCTTTAATTGTACTAATGTGTAGTCTCCCCTTGTGCAATTTCTTCACTGTGAAGTAATTAAAGCAATTTGGAGTCGAGTTACGTTTACAAAGGTGTTCTTGCCTTCTGTCCCCCCTTTGGGGGAATGGGAGAATTTTGATAAATCCCGTTGCGTTAGGTGTCGGATACATATAAACAATCCAAGCACAAAAATTCGTGACTGCGGTTTCCATAGATTTCTCAGGACAAATTTAGCGCTAAAAGGGGTGTCTCGTGTTTTCCCCCCTCGTAACACATACAAAAAAAAAAAAAAAAAAAAAAAAATGGAAATATCGTAAGGAAGTAGCATAGCCTTTTTTCTATATCTTTGTTTCATTTTTGGTAGAGTTCTACTCAAAAATCAGGAATTTTCGATATTTCTCACCAAAAATTCCTTTTCCCCCTCCCTTCCCTTAAAAATAAAAAATTCTTAAATCGTAGATGATGTATTATTTGTACTCATGTCTAGTATCCTCATGTGCAATTTCTTTACTGTGAAGTAATTAGGAGCCGAGTTATGCTTACAAACGTGTTTTTATCTTTTGTCCCCCCCGCCCTCCAAGAGAGAAAAGGGAGTAATTTCGGAAAAGTTGATAGATATAATTTTAAGTTGGGTAAAGATTTAAATTCCTGCGAAGCTCCGTTGAATTCCGTCCAGCCGTTCTTAAGTGATACCCGGACAAACGTGTTTTGGTCTTTTGTACCCCTAAGAGTTTTTTCCTTTGCCAAACAAAATTCAATTGCCTAACAATTGTTCTGGTAAAATATCAAGTCATTCTTAGCGGCAGTTTATAGTTATAGCGTTTTGAAATACAAACTTTAATTATAATCACCATGTACTATATTGAACTTACTTTATTCTCAATCAGATCGAATATCCCTATTTTCTTTAATATAATAAGTCTCTGACACAAAACAGGATCATATATAACTTACTCATCTTTTTCATTTGACAGTCGAAGAATATTACCATCCATGTTGATATACGCGTTGAACAAGAAAATATCAAAGCTCATAAAAATCTACAATTAGTACATTTAGAAAATTCCGATTTTTTTGTGTTTAGATAGTAGTTAATAATCAGGCATATTATAGTTGACGCATGAATTTTATTTAAAGGATATTTTCGAAGCAATCCTACAACAGTTTCTATTGTAGCAAGTGAAGCGTGTTATATGAACAACAGAGCAAAAGTTTCGCTTTTATGGAACAATGATATGTTAGCTAACATTTGAATAATGAACATTTTCTGACTTTCTTGGATTATTTTTAGTAATTTGTCATGATTTTTCTTCGACTCTTATTATTTATTTCTCACCATAATTTCCTGGCATTATCGAAAAATTTCGAGATTAAGCAAGCAATTTCGTAATTTAAAATAGCGAGCTTTAAGCAATGGTTAATTTCTGCATAATTTTGCAAAATTTGTGTGATTTAAAATAAAATTCTCTGACTTTTCAAGCTTTTTTTCTTTCTTCCCTTGACTATTAGCCACCGTGAATGGTAACATCTTTTCAGTTTCACCGGCACAATCGCTGAGCTAAAATTTCCATCACAAACTAATTAGATCTTTTAATGAGTCACTTCTTTTACAGCTTTGAATGATTTACTTAATGGCTAGGCGAAAGAACCTTCTGAAAATGCCCTGTAATTTTTTTATTCTTGATTTTAGAAATTTTAGAGGACATATTTCTCCAAATTTTATCAAAAACTTGCCTAGTCATGCTACTGTTCATTACCTTTGTTACCAAGGTTGCGTTTCGTAAACGTCAATCGAACGCTTCATTTTCTTTTGTGTCTGTAAATCTATTTTTTCTGTAACAACAGATCTAATGATGATTAGTTGTTTAATGCTTTGAAACAATTGGTTTTCATCAAAAGTATATTTTTGTGTTCCCAGTTAATTAATTTCTTGACTACAAACATATTTTTCTTTCAAATTTATGAAAATGTGCTACATAAGAACAATTATTGTGATTTTACAAAGATAAAAATCACCGATAAAATAAGTAATATACAAATATGGTTTTGTTTTCATGAATAAAAGTATTTTCTGTAAATATATTTTACAACTTAAGGAGAAATACTAGTTTTAGTATAATTAATTCAAATATAAAAATGTACACAGTTATTTCACATAATAATAGATCCAAAAAAACTGGTACACTTACATAATATCGTGTTTGTTCCCCCGGAGCACGCAGAAGGACTTCAACGCGACGTGGCATGGACTCAACAAACGTTTGAAGGGATGCTGGTTGTAATTCACACTATAAATCCTGCTGTGCAATCAACAAATCCATAGGATTGCGAGTGGAGGGGGAAACCTCTTCTTAACAGCCCGTTGCAAGGTATTTCAGATATGCTGAAAAATGTTCATGTCAGGCGGACAGCCGACATCAGTAAAGTTTGAAAAGTGTTCTTGGATCCACTCGGAAAAATATCTCGACGTGTGGGATGTCGTCACGTTCTTTTGGAATTGTCCAAGATCATCGGAATGCACAAATGACATGAATGGTTGCAGGTGATTGTACAGAATGCTTATGTATCTGTACAATCACCTTGTCAGAGTCGCATCTATATGTATTAGGTGTCCCATATCACATTAAAAATACATTCCTCATAACTTGGCAGAGCCTCTATCAGCTTGAAAAGTTCCCTGTTGGCATGTAGGGTTCTGAATTCACTTCATGCTCGTACACATTCATCCGACCAATGTAATTGCAAATGAGACTCGTCAGACAAATCAATATGTTTAAAGTCATCAACAGTCCAATGAAGTGTTAGCGGACCCAGGTGAGGCGTGAAACATTGTGTTGTGCAATCAACAATGGTACACGTCTGGGATTTCGGCTCCGAAAGCCCATATAAGTAGTGGTCTGTTGAACAGATCGCACGATGGCACTTGTTGATGCCCCCGGCATTCAAATCTGCAGCAATTTGAGGAAGGGTTGCACGTTTGTCATGAATCTCGTCACACCCATTATCGGTCCCACTCTTTCACGATTTCTTTTCCGGTTACAGCGATGTCGGAGGTTTGATGTTTTATCCGATTCCCAATATTTACGGTATACACGTAGAATAGTCATACGCCAAAATCCAAATTTCATCGCTACCTTGGAGATACTATAACCCCTTTTCTAGCACCAACTAAAACGACATGTTCGAAGTCCCTTAAATCTTGATAACCTGCCATTGTAGCAGCAGAAATCGATCCAACAGCTTTGACAGAAATCTGCTACCTTATATAAGTATTGTCGGCCGCATCGAGTTACTCTGATTGGGTATTTACATATGGACGCCTGTAAGAGGTTTTTTTTTTTTTTTTTTTTTTTTTTTTTTGGGGGGGGGGGGGAGGGGGGGAGGCTCTTTGGTGTAAAAGTAAATACTTAAATAATATAAATCATGAATTAATTGTTAAGAAAACTCACTTATAACATCTCACCCCCACCCACCCCAAAAAACAAAAAATCTTTCTGCTTTCATTTTCATTTACACTAATATTTAATTAATACAGTTTATTAAAACCATGCACAAAATGCAAAATTTATTTATTTAGATGATATTTTAATTAAAATATTTCTAAGCGCAAACAAAGGATTTATGCATGTATGAAATTAGAAATTCAACTTCCCATTAAAGTTTTCTTTATAAACAGCCTTCATTATCTTAATCTTCTCCCAATTCATAATTCGACATAAGATAAATTTGCATTAATTAATTAATTTATTCATGACTCGTGGTCTTTACATGCTTCGCTGGTTATACTGAAATGAATACTCGGATTTCTATATCACATATATTTATTAAATCTTAAAATATAAAAAAAATAATAAAAATAAAATAAAAATAAAAATCTACTGAAATTGACCAAAACTTCAATTAGATTACCATTAAAAATTTTTATATTCATGTATCTAAATTTTAATTTATTTTTATACTTTATAAAATGAATTTTTTTTTCTATTTTACCATTAGATTTTAATAATTACACTATATCAGTATATCGACAAAAATGCGGCTGGTAATTTCTCCGTTTACAGGAAGGCTATATCTCAGATTTCATAGTGTATTTAAGTGCAACAAATCTTACATTTTTAAAGAATAGAAAATTTAAAAAAAAAAAAAAAAAAAAAAAAAAAAATGTTTATAAAAAAAAAAAAAAAATTGATTAAAAAAATACACAATGAAATAATAAAAATCTAATTGTTTACTTTCAGGTGTAATCAATAACATAAAAATTCTCCAGATGTAATCTTCATTTATTTAAATAAATATTATTAATGCTTGTAGATTATTCTGCATACCAGAGATAAATTATAAGACACGATGTACTTTCAAATAATTCCAATTCCAAAGAGTTCAAAAAAAAAATTATAAGAGCTTATTTTATTTTAGTAAGCTCTAGAAATTCTTGTATGTATAGAAAATATTTAATTAAGCTATGTAAAGAACTAGGAGCCTTTGTAGTATAAAAAAGAAAAATAATTATTCTGTACTAAGATTATTAAACTTTAATAATTTATGCATTATCACGCGCTTTCTATCCCAGTAAAAAAGAAAAAAAAAAAAGAGAGAGAGAGAGAGAGGAAGGAAGAAAAGTAAAAAGAAATGTATATGTATTTATATAGGCAATTTTGAATAAATATACAGAATTTAATATAAGTAATTACATTTAAAATAAATTTTATCATTCCTTTCCAAAACAATTATGTTCGATTACTTGAATCCTTAACCTCTTCATTCAAGATGTGCTTAGTAAAATACATTGATAAAACTATTATATTGTGGCCATCACAAAACTTTCATCTATATCACTCCATGTAGAAGCTCCACTGACGGTGGAACATGCAGAAAAGTATAATATAGCTTCTCAGAATAAAGATTTTATGTATGAAGTTTGTTTAAATTTTAATCAATAGATGCTGAGATACGGCCATGTGGAAAATTACAGAAAATAGGTGACAGCAGCACCACCTAGCGACCGATATATATCCAAACTAACTCAGCATTTGATTTCAAAATGTGTTTTTATGTTCAGTGCATTTACGTGCCATAGAAGTTCAGATTTAGTCTTATTATTCACGCGATAAAGGGTAGCATAGCATCGCCACCTGTCGTGGAACTGCACCCAAATTTAATCAGCACAGTTTTTCACATTGGCTCTCTGATTTATCAATTATTGTTCAATTATACACTCTAAAATCTGAGATATAGCCTTCTAGTTTACGGGACAAAATGCAACATAACAGCGGCACATATTGGCAGATATGTACCGAAATTAAATCAACAAAGTTTTTCATAATAGCCTTCTCATACCACCTTTTATAAAATTTTATGAAAAAAAAAAAAAAAAAAAAAGCTTGAGATATAGCTGGCATATTTGCGGGAAATATTGTAGTATAATCCCGTCATCTATCTGCCTATATGCACCAAAAGTGAATCAACATAATATTTTATAATGCCCGCTTCACATATCAAGTTTTATTTGATTACACATAATAGAACCTGAGATATGGCCTTCCATTAAAGGGGAGATATCACAGTACAACAGCATTACCTTTTGAGCGATTTGCACCAAAAGTTGCAAAGCGCTCAGTTATGCCATGATGTAACTACGTATAAATTTCTGAATAATTCTGTGAGTTAATTCCTGAGATACAGATGGAAAAATAATTGTCTCTGTCTCTCTCACACAGGCACACAGACATATAGACATTTTTCTTAATAATCAAATCCTTTTCTGAACCTCACAAAATGTGTAAACCTGTTGAAAAACAGAAGTCTAGTTTTTTATGGATCCAATACTTTCTTCGATTGAATATAGAAGAGAAAAAATGTGTAATATAACTAGTTTTTAACCAGACTGTGAATGTCAGAATAGATATATGAAAAGTTGAATGATGTTGCTTTCGAAGGACACCAATATATGACAGTATAAATAGTATTAATTTATGAAATAAAAAGCTTGTTTTATTCGTTTTTGAAAAATGACTTCCTGAAAGTGTGGCCACCGACAAAATAAGTAGTTTTTATAATTCTAAAAAATAATTAGAAACTTTACAGCAATGAAATTTGAAGTATAGAGTTCTAACAGATGACGTCACGAGCATGTTTGCTGAGGGACAGTTGACCCCACTGACCCATTTTATCATTGCGGAATAGTGTTACAAATTTATTGTAACACAGTGTTGTAAATGTATTTGTAAAAGCATAAAAAAATTCGACTACTACGCTTCCAAAGCCATGGAAAAATTAGCATTGTCCTTCAGCAAAGTACGGTTGCTAAGAAGAAAGTCACGTGGTTGTTAGAACTCTATTACAGCATTCAAATATGACAGAAGAAATCCGCATTCAATTATTAAATAAATATATAATTTTATTATTTATAATAATTGAAGCAAATTAAGAAATAAAATATTGTTTTATCTACTTTTGCAAAATGGGTCATAACAATGTGGCTTAAAAATATAAGCAGTTTAGGTAATTTTATAAACTATTTAAACATTTAACAGAAGTAAAAATTTAAAGCTTTCGTGGAATGAAAATTATGACAACATAAATTTAGATTAAATTAAGAATTAAAAGCTTTTTTTATCTGTTTCCGTAAAATGATTTCATGACTGTGTGGCCGTAAAAAGGAGAAGTAATTAATTATTCGAAATAATTAGAAACGTTACAGCAATAAATTTTGAAGCATTAAATCGTTGAAATATGACAACACGTAATATATTAAATTATGAAATAAAAAGCTGTTTTATTTGCTTTTCCAAAAAAATTCATGACAGCATAGAAAAAAAAAAGCTTAAATAGTATTTTAAAATAATTATATATTTTACAGCAATTAAATTAGGAAATAAATAAATATATATATATATATATATATATATATATATATTTCATTTGTTTTCGCGAAATATATTTGACTTTGGGGCAGAAAAAAAGATTAGTATAAATAATTATTTAAAATAATAAGACATTTTATATACCAATAAAATAAATGTATCATAGCGAAAAAAAAAATGTGATAGTACAAATTAGGTTAAAATATGAAAATAGATAATTACTTTCATATATGTGTAGCTGTGTATATGCATCATTACTTAGAGATTGTTGAATAAATAATATTTTGCTACTCAAAAACGAATACAAACGACAGGCTCCTGATCTGTAATTCAACATGTTTTAAATTCTTTTATTTAAAAGTAAGATTTTCAGCACATAAAAACTTAAGCTTGAGTTTTCGAAAAACTTCAATTTTCGTGAAAAAAATTCTGATAATATTTTCTTACTTTACAAATAGAGACAAGAAGGGTAATTGTGACAAGCAGACTTAAATTTCTCATTTAACTTGCTGTAAAGAGGCTAAATCCCATTTTTCAGCGCTAGTTCTTTTAAAAAGCATAGGATCTGAGGTTTTCTTCTATTGACAGAATAACTTTATACAGAAAGTATCCATTCAACTGGGACAAAGGATAAATCAAAGCCACTGCTACTGTCACTAATCCGCTTGGGTTTGGGTTATAGTGGCTTGGCGTAGGAAAATTAGTGACAACAGTTGAATTTCCATATTAGTCCCTTACACACAGACTTGTTAATTGTAAAGGTAAAACTACAGACCTTTGCAAAAATTTTTGCTTTTATTTCATGTTTGTATCAAAGAAAATATGGGAGAAAAATATCTTGAATATACCCACCTTTTTCACAAATATCTGAAAAACGAGCTGGAGTAAACAAAAGAATTAATGCAATAAAATAACGTTTTATTTTATATAGAAATATGCAGCCGATCAGGATTCTTGCATCGATTTGATGGAAATACAGATATCTTTGAAAGTGTACAAGCTTTACAAATTAAAAACAAACTAGAAAAAAAAAAATCTTATTTTTGAATTTTGCAGAAATGTATAGCAACTCATTAGAAAGAAACACTGAAAGTATAATAGTTTTAGAATACAAAAAACTTCTTGACTTTGTAAACTGAACAAGCCTAATTTGTCTTATATCTCCAAAAGAAACAAGAAAATTAGAACTTCTCATTCTAGAATTTTAAAAATGTAGGGTATTTCAGCTACAGTTCTATGTTCCTTGCATCAACAGTTGTTCTGTAATAAAATTAATTTTGAGACAAATAAAATTTGGACCTTCTGGGCATATAAAATTTGTTAGAATCAAGTTGTATTTCCAAAAATTGAAGGACAAAGTCACTATCTTTTTCTATTGATACTTCTTATTGATACTTCTTATTGATATCGACGATTTCTCCTGCAAATAAATTTTATCTTTTTGATGATATATTCCATCAATACAATTTTCTTTGTGTAACACGTGGGGTTTGTTCTCACATTCAATCCCTATTTGATTGTCACAAAGGACAGTGGATCCAGTAGAAGAGACATCTTCTATATAATTTTCTTCTGACTCAGATGAGAAGTTATGCTCAATCGGATACAGAAGTTTAAGGGAAGAAATATTGATGTCCCAATAACATATGTTGCATCATGTTAAAAAAAAAAAAAGTATAACAATATCTTACGTCTATATATATGGATTCACGTGTAGAATAGAAATAGTAGTTAATAATTTTTCCAATTTTGAAAAAAACAAGCGAATTCTCCAAAACCACTATTCCTCCAATACACTGTCACAACTACCCCACTAAGAAAAAATCAGTGTGTGCAATGGTATCCAGCGAAACTGTTTACAGATTACTCATACAAATCTATCACAAAAAAGAAACTGCATAAGTTTATCAATAGCCCCAATATTATGATTTTAGAATATTTCTCTTTTACACTTTTTTTTCAGGAGTTTGAACATCTACCCCACCAGTTTGAAACATTATTATTGTTGTTATTATTATTTAGAGATAAAAGTAAGACTAGTTTTCATGCAAAAGTGTTGCTAAAATGTAACATTATGTGACAGAATTTGTCGAAAATCGTCAAACTATTCCTTCAGGTAAGAAATAGGAGCTGGTGTCACTATTACCCTCCAAGCCACTATTAACTCACTTGCCCCTAATATTAATTATAATATTAATTCTATTTTTTGTTATTATTTATTAATAATTATGCATTCTTTTTAAATATTTTATAAAATGCAAAAATGTACCAATGAAATCAAAATACGTTTTAAATTAAAATGTCTCATGAAATATTTTTAAAGCTGAGAAATAATCTTTTATCGAATAAAGTTTTAAATTACTGTCCTAAGGTTTTAACTTACACAAAAGCAAGAAAACAATTAATTAATTTAAAAGGTAATTTAATGATAGTTATTTAAGTGCATGCTTATCGATTTAAAATTATTTGACTAAGTTTTATTTAAAATTTAGAATTTTAAGCAATCTAATTAAAAGACATTTAATATCAGGCGAATTTTTCTCAATAAATTATTATATGCTTCGGAAAATATTCGAAATTTTATGATTCAAATATATTCAAAATAATATTGAATTTATTTCATATTTCTTTTAATAATTAATAATGCATATCGCTGTTGGTTCATAATAAAGTTGCTCAACTATTATAGTGAATAATGTTTAATTAAGCTTTGTTGATTTAGTCATATTTCCAAGATTATCAAAAAATTTAATTGTGTTTAAATTCTTCGATAACATCTGTATTAAATTTAAACATATATTAATATTTTATTCGTAACTTGTCTGTGAGTACCATCATGTATTTTAAAATCCTCATTTTAGGTAGAAAATGTAAATATTTAAATATGAATTCTAAATTTTCAAATGAAGAGGGGAAATAAAGAAGCATATATTTGCAGAATAGGAAGACAATTTTTATTTTCTGAAGTTATTTTAATTTATGTAATTCTAAAAATCAGATTAAAGAAAATTTAATTGTTTTCAAAAAGAAATTTTTGTGTATTTAGCACAATAAATATATGGCTATAATAATAAATACAAAGCTATCTTTTCTCACATTGAAAATGATGTACCCATTTAAAATATATTCAAATGTGAAATGATATGCTAGATATTTAAATAAAAAAGAATGTGTAATACTGTTATTTAATGAAACGGTTTAAGGGGGTCTGGGACACCAAATTTTTGTTTTTATTACTTAGTGATGAATTTCTGTAGTTATTTTTTCTGAAATTGGAGTTTTTTTGAGGATGAAGTTGAGCAAGAAAGAATCTTAAAAAAATTTTAAATAAAATTTTAAAAATTAAAAATTTTTGATAAATTAAAAATTTGTTATATCTCACGAACTAATGGATCAATTTACAAACTTTTTTCACTCTTGTATACAGAAAAGATTTATCTTCAATTTGTCTTCGGGATTTTTAATTAGGAGCAAAACCTTTTTGGTAATCCAAAAGTTTGTCAGGTATAGCAAAGTGCTACAATTAAAACTCGCACTTTGCGGGTAAAACGTGAATCTGCTGTTTTAGGATTCAAGTCGGTTGAGTGATGGAGTTAGTTCCTATGCTAACTTAAAATTGTAAATTGAAATATGCAAATATTTTGGAAAGTAAGATAGATAAAAGGAGAAGGAAGATTGTTTTCGAGGTTAATGGTAGGGAGGTTAGCGGCTAGAGTTAGTTGGAAGGAGAATAAGTTAGTGAGTTGAATGTAAGTCGAGTAGATAGCGGTGTCAGGGAATCCTCCTGCTATCGAAAGGTTACTGAGCCGCGAGGGTGATTGAAGTTGAATGTAGTAGTTAAAATTATGGTGGTTAATGATTTAAAGTTAAAGTAGTTAGCATGGCTGCCCATCTTAAGTTACAAAGATACTAAATATAAAGTCCAGCGCCCGCCTTTTTGTTTAAGCTCAAATAAAAGCTCCATTGATTTTATAAATCTGACTTTGTGTTATTTCATAACTTCATTAAGTAATTAAGTAAGTTTCAGCTTCAAGATAAACTTAAGTTAAATAAGGATGGCGACGACATCAAGGTCGCTACATTGGCGCCCAACTTTGCTCGAATCCCCCCCCCCCCCGAGCAAGTATTTTTTGATGGCACCACTAGCGTGCTGCAATTTTTTGAGCAGCTTGAATATTTTTTTAACGTTTATAACATCGATCGATCCAAACAATATTCTTGGCTAGCCTATTCCCTAGAAGGAGAACCGAGACAGTGGCATAGGTTAATCGCCTACCATTCACTTGGCCCAAGTCCAACCTATGACGAGTTAAAAAGTCGCGTCATCGAACTCTTTGCCACTCGGTATGACAAACTAAGATTGCAACATGACCGCTCCCTCCCCCCTCACGAACGTCCGTGGGAAACAATATTAAACCCAGCGGAAAAACCGCAAGAAGTTATCAAGTCGCAAGAAGTAAGCTCGAGTACATCAAGTCACCCTAAAACTGGTGAGGAAAACTTTATTTCTAGTGGCAAAAGCCAAACGCAAGTGACTGCAAACGAACTTCATTTTCAAACAGCGATACATATGAAACTAAGTCTACTATTCAGAATTTAGCTACGGTTAATAAATCCGAAAAATTATCTCGTGTTGCGACAGGAATTGTAAAAGAAAATCCTATTAAAATTACTGTGGCTGCGGAAACTATTAAACTAAGCGAAAATGGAAAATCATTACATGATGCGGATAATCCTTGTAACGCAACTTTAGCTGTCAGTCTTAAATCTATACAGCCGACACAGTCAAATATTTTCAATGAGAAATTGCACTTAAATTGTTAAAATGACATGCCGCTTAAAGTGAACGAAAAAGATGTTATTTTTAAAAAGGTAGTTTCAAAAAGCCATGTAACCTATGGTGAAGTTTCTAGAAAGTCTAGCAGCCCTGAATTCAAAAGCACGGAGCGAACGCAGTCCTCTGTGATAACTATGTGCAGTGACAAGGTGACGGGCCCGAAACCCCCTTACCACAAGAACCAGATTCAGAGTTTAAAACCTCCTCCGAACAGTGAAAAGGCTCTGGGTGTGAAACCCCCTCCTGAGAGTGACCAGGCATCAGGTTCGAACCCTGCTCAGGACAACAGCGATCCTGCAACGTCCGACCTGAATCTGCAAGCCACCAACGCTGCAACTCCACCGACCAGGCTGACCAGCATCTCTAATTTTGCTGATATCAAGGATGCCAGTACAATCTGTCAGGTCGTATCTTCCATTATTTTAGTTTTTTTCAAGTATTGGGTTATCAGAGCAGTGATAAAGTCTACGACATGTAGTAAAAACTTCTGGACTTTCATTTGGACCTTTAACTATGAACTAAAAGCCTTGAATTTTCTAAAAAATCAAAAATCTAAATTTAAACTTGAAGCATGAACTTTCAGTTTCGGAAAATTCATGTATTCTTTACATGTTATAATTTTTTTTCTGTTACATAATATATGCATGTATGTACGTTAATGTTTTTTAATTCCTAGCCAACACCAGCAGTTTTTTGTAAATAAAAAACCTTGTTGAACTTTTGTATAAACTTTTCCCCCCTCTTTAGTTTTTTGAATGATCTATATATATATGTACTTAAATGCCTTCTGTTTTAGCCTTCACCTGCAGCGATTCGTAAGATAAATTTTCTTACCTTTGTATATATATTTTCTCTCTAAGTTTTTACATGATCAATATGTATATACTCTACTACTTTTCTATTTTCTAGCCAACACCGGAGTCTTGAAAACTTTTTGAATAACTTTGTATATATATCTATTCATTATATATATTTTTCTAAATGTCGTAAATTGTATAAAATAAACTTTTATAAGTGTATAACCATTTTTCTCTATAGTTTTGTAAATGTAATGTAAAATGTATGTACGTAAATCTTTTTTATTTCTCAGCGATCAACTGCAGTTTTGAAAATTTTGTATCCTTAAATATGTTTTCTAAATGTTGTATAAAGTGTATCAAATGAATTTTCTTGTTGTAAACTTTTGAATTTTTTACTAAAAGTTTTTATGCATGTATATCTATTAGTATGGGGTAAAAAGAGAATTTTTTTTTTAAAGCTATTTTGCATGTTAATTCGCGTTTAACAAATTAACCTTATTAATCCACTAACATTTTGTTTTATGTATGTATATCTATTAGTATGGGGTAAAAAGAGAATTTTTTTTTAAAAGCTACTTTGCATGTTAATTCGCGTTTAACAAATTAACCTTATTAATCCATTAACATTTTGTTTTTTCCGTACCCAAACACCTAGTTGAAATAGGGCTTATGTATAAAATTATGTCATTTATCTATATATAAAAGTGTAGTTCACGTCTATTTTTGATGTATACGTTTAAAAAAGTTTTAATTTTAGAAAATCTGAGGTCCAGTTGCTGATCCTGACTATAAACCCGAAGTACAGACGTTAAATCTGAATCCAGGCTAATTTCTTCAATTGTTACTTTTGATGCTAAAGACGGTATTTTTGGAACTGTGCCAGCGTTTTTCTTCTCTGAAGTCGAAAAAGCTCTTGGACGCTTGCCAGCAGTGGATTCCTCTTTCAAGATTCATCCGAGAGTGGACAGCTGCAAATCTCTTTATTTGATAACCACCTGAAATAAAGACTCTTTTTGCTATCAATTTGCACAACTTAAATTTGAATAATGACTGATAGCATTTATTTTTTTAAGCGAGCCTTTTTCTACTGAAATTTTTTTTAATTGATAAAAATTTTTTCCTTTCCATTTGTTATAAGGAAAGATGAATGTAAGCCCCGCTGTAATTACGCTGGACTATATATATCTTTATTTACCTAATTATGAGTACAAACGGTTTTCCCGTGTAAACCAACTTAGCCTGAGCTTTTACAAAACATTTTTAAAAAGCTAAGTGTCGGGTTTTTTGGCCGTGTACTCTTAAAAATTTTTTTCCCTATTAGATTTTTAAAACAATATACTTCTTGTTGGGCAGTTTAGTTTAAATTTAAGTTTCCCCCCTCTTTATTTTTATTTATTTTTTTTTTTTCTAAAATATTATATAGTTGAAATTTAAGCAGTAAGTCACTGCAGCTAACTTTTCTTTGCATAGTATTGCAATAATTTAAAATTTGCACGGGTAAAAACCCGTTGGGGATTTTTTTCCGCGAAATTTTTTTTGGGGGGAGGAACTGTCAGGTATAGCAAAGTGCTACAATTAAAACTCGCACTTTGCGGGTAAAACGTGAATCTGCTGTTTTAGGATTCAAGTCGATTGAGTGATGGAGTTAGTTCCTATCCTAACTTAAAATTGTAAATTGAAATATGCAAATATTTTGGAAAGTAAGATAGATAAAAGGAGTTGGAAGGAGTGTTAGTTGAGAGTTGGTACGAGCGTTAGTTGGAAGGCGAGTGAGTTGAAGGATGGTAGTTAGAAAGCTAGTGTGAAGGAAAGTATGAGAGTTGAGGGAGCTAGCTGTTAGCGGCTTAGGATAGAAGAGAGTAAGTGCTGTAGCATTGTAGCGTCAGGGAATCCTCCTATATGCGAAAGACTACTTGGTCTTAAAAGTTAATGAAAGTGATTAAAAGTAGTTGAGATCATTTGCGAGTAGATTAAGTAAAGTAACGGTGGTTATTTATTAATATCAAAGTATTTAAGAGGGCCGCCCATTTAAACGTAGTAAATCCAATCAAAGTCCAGCGTCCCCCTTCTTATTTAAGCTCAATTAAAGTTCATTTATGTTATATATTTGGACTCTGTCATTTCTTCATAAATTAAGTATTTCATTTACAGCTCCAAGTTAAAGTTAAATGAGTATGGAGAAGTTTCGTTCTCCACAAGTTATGCATGAAATAAGTACTTTTTTCAAATTAAAATTAATATTTAAAAAAATTATCATTATAATCAGAAATCCTGAAGACAAATTGAAGATAAATCCTTTCTGTATATAAAGGTGAAAAAAGTTTGTAAATTGAACCATTAGTTCATGAGATATAACAAATTTTAATTTTATAAAAAAATTTATTTTTTTAATTTTTTAAATTTTATTTAAATTTTTTAAATTTTATTTAAATTTTTTTTAAGATTGTTTCTTGCTCAACTTCATCGTCAAAAAAGCTTCAATTTCAGAAAAAAATAATTACAGCAATTCATCCATAAATAATAAAAACAAAAATTTGGTGTCCCGGACCCCCTTAATACTGTATTACGTTATCAATAAGTAATTATTTAACATTGCAATAATATTTTTATACGTTTTTACAATGATATACTTTAGACTAATACAGCGTTCTATTAGATATGCCTGTTCGTCGTTTTGTCATTCATTTCTTAAATTCAAGTATACTTCCTTGCAAATTTACCTCCTCATAATCTTATAATAAATGTTATTCTAAATACTTTTTTGATTCATTAAGATGTTATTTACAAGTTTCATTTTTTCTCTCTACAGGATATTTCAGAAATAGCTGGCAAAATTAGAGAGAGCTGAATACAATCAGTTATAGGATGTTAATGCAAAAATGTCGCAGGACTAGACCATATAACTAATTAATATATTAATTAAATTAAAAAGACGTAAAGTCAAATGAAACAGAAATTTTAACAAGCTCTTCCGGCTCATTCGGAAGGGTAAATTGGTTTCTTTTTAATTATCAATTATTAATAGACTTGCAGATTATTAATGGACTTGGGAGAAATATTGATGTACAGTCGATAACAAAAGTGTCCGAACACTAGCAAAAATTACTATGTAAAAGAAGTACACTTCATACGGTTTTGTTAAATAAATCCTTGTCGATTCGTGTTCTAACACTGACTAAGAACATGATTCCACAAAGATTTATTTAACAAACCAGTATTAACTCTACTTTTTTTACATAGGAATTTTTGCTAGTGTTCGGACACTTTTGTTACCGACTGTAGAATATAAACATATGAAGTGTTAAGCAAATCAGTTGATAAATACCTTTTTATGTGAATTTAAAATTGTCAAGTGGCCGGCACTTGGAAACAAAATGGCTGAACAATTTTGCAATCAAATATATCAAATGCACTTCTGAGTTATACCTACGATACAAATTTAGTTCAAATAAATTCAGAATCTCAAAAGTCATCGGATTGAAAAATTAAGTTGCCACCATGTAAATAAAAATGATACAGCAAATTGCTCATACAACTAATCAAAGGTATTTGTAAGATAAGGCCACTATCCAAATTTGGTTCGTATAAATTCAGTATTTCAAAAGTTATCGAGATATAAATGTCTCAGGTTGCAGCTTTCAAGTGAATGCAACTTGAAAACAAAATTGCGGGGAAAATTTCCCGCCGAAATCATAGATATTTGAATGATAAATCCATTTTTCAAATCTGTTTTGAATTGATTAAGTATTTCAAAAGTTAACCCCCTACATGAATATAATAAATACATATGCATAGAAAATTCAACGCTGCTATTAAATTAAAAGTTTATACCAAATCATTCTGAAAACTTTCATCTGTCCCATTCCTTGAAAACAATCTTGATCAAACGTTTGAAGCACTAATCTCATATGAGTTTCTAAATAAAACATTTAAATTTCCTGTAATTATTTGTTTTTGAGTTACGCTGTTAAGAGACAATACACAAAGAACAACAGTTAAAAACAGAATTTTAGTAGTCAGGGAACTTCAAAACGCATCATTATAAATATATATATATATATGTACACACCACATTGTGTAAACAAATGGTGAATAATTTTGATACCATTGTTTACACGAAGCAAACTTTTATGCATATAAAAATATATATTAGTTTAATTTTGTTTAGTGCAGCCTATATTTGTTAAACTATACCTGCGAAAAATTCCACTCATAGACGTAATGCCTTTGACTTTTTTTGAATGACCCTGTACTCGAACAATTTGATTGTTTTCAATGAAAAGTTTAGCAGCATCTCCATGTGATACAGAGTTAGAATACCGAGTTTCGACTTCTTGCTGCTATATGTTCTCGATATATACCAATAACCGACACTCAATGACCATCAACTAAAAACCTGTTTTTCGGATTCAGGAAACTTCAAAATGAGTAAATAAAACTAAAACTTGATTTCAAAAATTTGGTCGAAAAAGAATACTTTCTCTACCGTATAAATGAGTAAGGAAAAAAAAAAAAAAAAAAAAAAAAGAGGGGAAAAAATAAATTGAATTACATTCTAAACATAATTAATTTTTATACGGACCCCTATTTCTTTTTATTGTATTTTTTCAAGTATTGTGCTTTATTGAAGTCGTCTACTGCAAAATATGATAACGATTTTCCTGTCTAAAAAACTGTCCTTTCATCCAATTTCGAAGCATAAAAAATTTGTTAAATGGTTTCTTTAACACGTTTTTATTAGCTTCACCCTGTATGTATGTTTGTACGTTTGTTTGTAACCACTCTGGGAGCAAACAAAAAATCTATATTGTAAAAAAAGACTTTCCCTACGTGAATGCTGTGGCTGTGAGGTAAAGCTCCGGTCTACGAACCTAAAGGTCTAACGTTCGAGCCTAGTCAGTGGAGATTTAAATTTTTTTTTTTTTTTTTTTTTAATTCTAAATTATTTATTAAATATTTAAAAGTATGTAAATATTATGCTGTGTCACTCATGCGATTTTCTCTTACCTTGTATTTTAATACTATAAATATAGATATTTTGTGCTTTTTAGCTCATATTTCAATAAAATCGTGTTCTTTAATTTTTTAAAAGCATAGTTTTATTATTCTTTTACTTACCTCATTTCGAAAAAAGATGTTCAATTTATCCCAAAATGCTGCTTGGAAATGTTTAAGAATCATATGCAAAGAAGTAATATTGGAAGTCACATATAATTTCCTGGAATACTGCATTCGTCTTTTAAAAGTAAATAGTGTTTATGTTATAGGAATGTTTAATTTTTATTGGAATATCCAAAGAAAACATGTAGTGATGAAAATAAATAGGGATAATATTTGAAATTGTTGTTGTTTAAACAGACTTCAGTGTGTATTTTAGGATTTATTTAAAATTTTTCATGCTTTATTCGTGACTGAAAGTTTACTTTGCAGAGTAGTCACATAAATTATGTTGTCAAAATGAAACGAAGGAAGTTGAAAATGTCAACCTAGAAAATTTATGAATATTCAAAAATTCTAAACTCTCAAAAGTTAGAAAGAAAAAGATTTTTCATGATTTCGAAATTTTAATAAGAATGTACTTTTCATTTTTAGTTTTATTAGTTATTTATTAGCTGCTATATTATTGTTAATCTGTATTTTTTTTTTATATATTTCAGTCTTCATGCATTATAAAATTAAGCGTTTGCAATTAATGTGGACTATATTGAAATTTTGTATTAATAAGTAAAGTTTTTGTCCGATAACACATTTATATAAAGATAAATGCTTTTAAATAAAATATTTCAAGTTATATTTATTTTTTAATGTTTAATGTACTAAAAAATATAAATAATAAATGCATATAAGACATATACTGTTAAAAATATTAAGCCTTCTTAGCAAAAATATAAAAAAATTCTTTGTTTCGTGTATAGAATAAAGGCTGCTTCGGTAAAACTTTCAATAATTGCTAATCAAATACAACATTCACGTCAATAAATTATAGTTAAAAAAATATTACTGATGAGCGCAATCACGTTTTCCAAGTAAATATTGCATAAATGCAATATTTCAAACAATGATTTTGTTATACAATTTTGTTGGTATTGGAAAGTACGTATTAAGCCTAATAAAAAATCTGCCCTTCAGAATTAAAAAAAAAAGAAAAAAAAAATCTATCATCGAAAAAAATTCTTCGAAAATATTTACGTAGTATTTAAGAAGTATTTTATAAAAGTTATTAAAAAAATATCTCTGGTATATCAGCTTTTTTTTTTCTTTTTTCATTCAAACGGAGATAGGTTTGCGATAGATGTAACACTTATGAAAAATGTCTATTAAGCTCAAATTAAAAAAAAAAAAAAAAAAAAAAAAAAAAAATAGGAAACGGACTCTTTTTTTTTACATGATTTTTACATCTATCTCGGTAAATAAAAATAATTATAATAATCTATTTATTTTTAAACAAGTAATTAAAAGAAAGAAAGAAACATGTAGTAGTATTGCAATGCAAGTTTTATAGAAGTGATCGATTTTAATTTAATTGTTGTTTTTTAGATATTTTATACCGGGTGTTTCATAAATCTGTAGACATTTTAAAATTTCAAAAAGATTGAAGCAATTGGTGGAAATGAATACGGTTTGCGAAAAAGTTATTCTCGTGAAGGGGAATTTTTTTTTAGTTAAGGAAAAAAAATATTAGTTACAATTTTCTTCGATACATTGCGCTGTACATGATAAAATCACACATTCTCAAGGGGAATAAAAAATATTTATTTGCATGCAGACGTTTACCGGCATATAAGTCTTAATTTATGTGTCCGCCATCACCACAAATTACAGTTTGCATACGAGTTAAAACACCGGTAACTGCAGCTTCAATCGTCGGTTCTTACCTGAGAGAAGACATCTTCAACAATAACGCTTTATCCACCAAGACAGCATGCGCAATTAAAACTTCATGTATGCACAAATAGGAAGCAAAATAAAAAGTAAGCTGTGTTAATCGTAAAATGGTTCAATTTATCGGACTCTGGTTTGATTATCTTTTGTTATGCATTCGTGCAGCGACAAAAAAAATCTAACATTTTATTATTATTATTATTATTATTATTATTGTTATTATTATTATTGTTATTATTAATATTATTAAAAAGTGATTTTACGTAAGAATAACTTGTTCGCAAACTGCGTTCATTTCTACCAATTCCTTCAATTTTTATGACTTTTTAAAATGTCTACAGAATTATGGGACACCCGGTATGTACATATAGCAATATTGAATTTGTAGACTTTTATCGGCGATGTAACTTAGTTACATATCTCATTAAAATATTTTTTTACTGAGAGTTAAAAACATCGTTAAAGTAACATCAAAGTCTAGTAACGAATTTTTGTAACCTGAAAGTTAAAAAACATCTTTAACTGTTTCATTTAAATTATTTTTTAGAGAAAGTATGTTACACTGCTCTGCCCCCCCCCCCCCAAAAAAAAAAAAAATAAATAAATAAATAAATAAATAAAAATCGAGATCTGATACCATTCTTGCTAATTCTTATGTAAAATGACCTACTTAATCCGAATATGACTCCCATTTTGCCCAGTCACCCACAGTTTTCCAGATACACCAATCCCACCCTCAATTTCTTTCCCTGTTCGATAATTTTATGACTATGAATTTGATTTGAAGAATGAAAAAGAATTAATTTAACACCTAAAAACAAAAAATATATAAAGTTTAAAAGATAAGAGTAATAACAGATTAAAAACATATAAGATATGTAATGCATAATTTCAGTGGCAACCCCCCCCCTCCATGTTTTAGAATTTTCCAACTCTTTAGCCCCTCAGAAGATATTTAACGATTAAAATAATACCCCTCTCTCCTCCTAACAATCAAATTTATAGCCATAAAATCACCAAAAAATGATAAAAATAGGGGGTTCGTTTCTGAAAAATTGTCGGTGACAGGGGAAAAGGGGCGTCCTATTCAGATTCATGAGGTCATTTTACATAAGAATATGCTGAAATGGTGTCAGAGGCAATTTTCATGCCGAGGAGTATTATTTGACGAAAAATGTAAAACTAAATGCCGATTAAGCATAAAAATTTGTACTTTAGTATATTACAAAATTTTATCAACACATGATTTGTATATAATATGCATTTAACATTATAATGATGTGGATAAAAATAAATGCCTTCATTTCTGGAAATGATAAATAAATTTGGAAAATTTTCAGAAGTTAAGGATATATATTTTGTTTAAAATATGCATTTTTTAATACATTAATACATTTTTTATTTATTTATTTATTTCAAGTTATGACAAAAAGTTCAAGTTTTTATTCAAATGTGTAGCTTTAAATCACACCGAATAAAAAAAGGCATTTTGATTGATTCACTTTATTTGTTATTTCACAAATTTTCTACCCAAATCATTCACACGCTATATAATAAGACGTATGTTTTGTTTCTTCTTGCGAATGTATCTGCATACTATAAAAAAAAAATCAATACCTTTATGAATCAATACACAATTTATGGGCATTTGTTTGAAAACATTTCACCTTAAATGGTTTTTAGCACGGATACTAATGATTTTTGTGGAGCCTATAAGCGTGCGCTTGCACTTAAATAAGCAACTAAATGTAAACTTAATAGCTGCTAAAAAGAACACTCCGTATATATGAAGTCAATAAAAGTAATTTTTGTTATACACACAACGATCTTTTTAATTGTAGTAACAAATATAAAAAATAAATGACGATTCAATACGTTATATTAAATGGTAATAAATTTTGATGGATGTTTTGTATTTCAGTATAAATAAAACATAGTTATTAAAATTTGGATTATGATTATAAGGTGTTTAAATATATTTGAACATTTTTGGATAGTTCGAGAAATTTTTACAATAATATAAAACATTTATTTATGTGTTTTCAGTTTTAAAAAAATTAGTTTTCCATTACGTATTAAAATATATTGATCAGAATTAAGTTTTGTACTAATTCTTGTAATAGTGTACAAGATGCTAAAAAAAAAAATCGGTAAATGGTACGAAAACGTAAAAGGTATATATACTTATAGACATATATATAAATATGGGATGATTTGATTTTCTTGGCAAGATCGGAAAGAAGAAAATTCCTAATTAAACTCCTAATTAGCCCGATTCTTTTTGGAATAAAAAAACAAAATCAGACACACACACAAAAAAAAAAAACTATTTAAATTCCTAACTGCACTGTTTTTCAATGAAATACATTGAAAATTCATCAAAACAAAAATCTACTGAATTAATACTTATATTTATTGAAATACTATTTATCGTCTTTCATATATGGAAATGTGACATCATTTACCCGAATAGCGCAATTTTGTTCATCAAAATCAATGAGAACCGATGTAAATGTAGAATTTTAAGAAAAAAGAGCTGTGTATATAAAGTCAACTATATTTGAGTGGTAATAAACAATGAATGAACATTTTAAAAGTAAAGCTATATATGTTCAGCTTGAGAACCTCTATGGAAAGCGACGACAAATTATGAAATTACGCTACGGTGCATGCATATAGCAAACATTTTTCTATCAAACTGGCACTGTTAAAAAAGATTCGAAAATTTCTCAGTTGAATATCAACCACAAAAGATCTAACATATCGTTGTTTTTTGATAATAATCCTTTATTTTAGTTATAATTTTGATCACAGTAATTTAAAGCCATTAAAAATATTTTTAAATGTGGAAGATAGTCAAAAACGTTTCCGAAACCAATCAGAATCTGACTCGCTGTTGTCGCTTCTCTCCTTGCATACTCTCTATGCTAAGCTATGTTTCAACTTTGGTAAGCCTTCATAATCCATTTGAAGTCTATTTTAACTGTACTTTTAAATATCAAATATGTTTCAATCCAATAACACATATTGAGTTAAGAAAGATTGTAATACAATCTTCTCGTCCAATTATCTGGCCATGGTTTCACAACGATTGAAAGATCACTCATTACCAATAAAGAGTTTCTTTTTATTATTATTATACTGTTTTATTTTTTCTCAACATGACCGAAATATATATAAGATTATTTCTGGGTTACTATTTTATTTGAATTGTAATCTGTTTATCATTTTAAGCGTTGATATTCTAAAATGAAATAATGCAAAATGTCGCAATATAGAAAATAAGAACAATTTTGAGTTCAACATTTGTCCGAAAATATTGTTCTAATTTATTTCAATTTAGATAGATTTTTTTTTTTTTTTTTTTTTTTTTTGACAATATTCGAAATTTTATTAGTGTTGTATTAATAGTAAACATTACGAAAGTTTTCTAACTTAATATAATCAAATTCCTAAAAATGTTGGTTGCAGCTACATTAGTTTAACTTGGAACCAGGGTTTTGGCAAAACTTTGAACATTATTTTCAGTATCGCCAATTTCAGGGACTATTTTATTCAATAACAGTCACTAATATTTAATTCTAATGATTATCTAATTGCATCGAAAATTAATGGTACAACTATAGTATCTCCCCACAGCTGAATTTGGCGATTTTTCTTTGGCGCTGATTTGAACGATAACGATGTCGTTCTGGACTGTTTGCGATATAATATGGCAGCCTGCATGCTGTTTATTTTGGATTTATGATTTTATGATTTATAATTTAGCTTATGATTTTATTATTTATCATTTATGATTTTTAGATTTATGATTTAGCCATAATCGCCAAATTCAGCTGTTGGGAGATACTATAGTTGTTCCAGATTAATCTTCTATCATGTATATCAAACCAGTCTTCAAAATTATTATTGCATGATTATTGAATAAAAATGTCCCTAATTTTGGTAATATTGATTAATTTTGCTGTGTAACATTAATGAATGGTAAAACAGATTTACAATTTTGGAAACTATCATTAGGATTTCACTCATATATACTGCAAACTATCACTATTATCTGTTCCTTGAAATATGTTCAAATCGTGACCATAAACTACACTTCAGTCTAACAATATGAACTGTAATGCTTTAATAATTATAACCTTTCAAATGCAGCAAGTTTTATGTTCAAAAGTTGTTAATGTCCATTAATCTAACAATCCATTAGAGATAATGTACTGCGCTATATTTTGTAATAAACGGCTTCATGATGAAACATCCAGTTTGCCGGCGACATTTGTGGAAAACCCATTAATCATGTCTGATGAAACGTTTCTGCATTAGATTTTTTTTTTTCTTTTTGCAATACAATTCATGATTTTATTTTGTTGAAGATTTGAATATGATTTAAGACTTTAGATTTTTGAGAGTACGAATTTATTTGTCCGCGTAACCTGGTAAGTTTAAGATTTTAAAAATCATTCCTATAAAAACAAGTAGTAAAATTTGTTTTGACCTATGTCTTATTTCGTCATTTAAATTTAAATCAGCATATTTATTTATTTATTTATTTATTTTTCAAAAATTGATCAATTATATTTGAATCATTATTATATGCTTGATACGTGAATGATCATTAATAAATATACTTTTTTAATTTAAATTAAGTTAAAGAGATTTTTTTTAGATATTTTATTTCTCTTATCCCCTTTTTTCTTTATGGATTGAATATAACTAATTGCATAAAAAATCAACTTAATATTTAAGATTTTATTTAATTAACACTATTTTTTAACAAAACATTACAAGAATTTAATATTAATGAATAACTACGTACTACATTCTGTTTTTTTAGTTTGTTTGTTTGTTTGTTTGTTTAACATATTATTTGTGATATCTAGAAAGTAGACGTCGTCCGAATTTTAAACTTGAGGAAATGATAATCAAAATAAATGGCATACAATATGTATTCGTATTATTTACATATAATTTTATAGCACAAAATTCTTCCACTTTATTTGATATTTGTTTTTCGAAACTGTATAGCCTCATTCCCTATTCCTACTGACTGCAAATATTCAAAGTACTATTATTATTATACATTTAATTAAATATAAAAAGTCTCAGTTGATTTAAGATTGGTTTTTATAGGAACAAGAAAGTCGTCTTCAGACAGTGTTACAAGCCACGTTTCCATACTTGCATAAAGAAAATTCTGTAAGTCAATAAAATACTAATTCATTGGTCAGATAATTGACAAGGATTAGGGTGACTTTATAGTGAAATATCTCAAGGCCTTATTCACCGTAAAGTTCAACTAACGGTTAAACACGCAAACATCAAAAGCATTCAAGTTCGGAGTGCAGCTTTCCATGGAAGTTTGCCACGCTGCTTCTTCCATCCATCGTCAAAGATTTCATATAATCTTTTACTGGTTATTCTCAGCCAAAAAATCTGAAAATAAGATTGCCACGAGATGGCCAAAGCAACGCGTCAAATTTTGCCGAAAAGTTGCAGCCTGATTTTATATGATTTTCAGGGCTGCTGTAGCCCAGTCAGTAGAGCGCCGGGCTCGTAATCGGAAGATTGCTGGTTCAGTACTCTAACCGGCCAAAGACCGTCGTGTACACTAATGGTGGCTGGTGCACGTAAAATCTGTCGTGGGCGCAATGTTCTCCATTTTCCCATTAAAAATTATACCTCTGGGTGTCACCGAAACGGAAGAGCCATTCCTTCCGTGGAGGATAAAAATTGTGATGGCATGTCCCCGGACCACCTCTAGGGATGAGCAGCCTGTCGCCAATTGCCCATTGCGCAGCACCAGTGAAACATAAAACGCAACCAACCAACCAACTATACGCTTTTCAAGTTTTCGTGTTCAATCGGGAGTTGACGTTATTGGAGAATATCGCCGTAAATCTGTCAACATGTGCTTTTTTAAGTTTTTATATAAAAAGATGACTCATATTTATTTAGGAGGTCTCATATTAATGTTATATGGGGCGCATTCGAAAGTCTTTCCCGGTCACTTCCCGAGTTGGGAAATGACGTCACGCGGGAAGTTCGGGAAATTAGAACTACCATATAGGAGCCATGTTTGTTTATATATTTGTTTCCCGGGAAGATGAGATGTGTACGGAAGTAGTTATATCTCGGTCATTTTTCGTAGGGCACCTATATGGTAATTCTAATTTCCCGAACTTCCCGCCTGACGTCATTTCCCAACTCGGGAAGTGACCGGGAAATACTTTCGAATGCTCCCAAGGAATCGCGGAATAATAACAAAGGTATTTATATCATTTTGGTGTAAATTGTAATTATTGTAATTTAAATTCCTTCTTGTTTTAAAATAAAATCATTATTTTTATTTCTTTTGGGATAATGATATATATATATATATATATATTCTACCTATTACCCTATCTCTGGAATAAAATGGGTATTTAATAATAATAAATGTCCAGCTATTTAATATTAACTAATAAGAATAAAATAATATAATGGCAATAACAATACGTTCATTGCATAAATTCCCCAAGACAGTTTTCCATATTTATTCATTTTCTCGTGAAAATAAGTGATAAATGCAAAAAAGTGCTATGTCCACCCAATTTACTCCACCCCCACACTATAGATTTTGTGCTCGCTATTTTTTATATTTTTTATAGTTTCTAAAATAATCACTAAGACTGATGTTGTGCAATATATCAGAAATGTTTTAGCTATTTACGAATTATCAGTGCAATATAGTGTTACATTTAACTACTAAAGAGTTGATCCACAGTTATTACTTATCAATACCATCATTTAAATGCAGTACAACTTTATATAATTCTATGAATATAGAAATTTAAATTATCGGAACGTTAAAATCAACCTTTGCAAAAGAGAAATTGTTCATGAATTGTTAGCATAATATCCAAAAAGCTCTTAAGTATCATATAAATGTGGATATATATGCAAAGTATAGTTCCTGTAGAAAACCAAAACCTTATTCATTAATTAAATTTAAAATAAAAATTGTATCACTAGCAGATTTTTTTTTTCATGAATTCAAGAGTAATAAACATAAAAATAGATTGTTACAAAATTATGAACTAATGGAATCAAAGTTCTGCAGTAACTGCTTTGTATGAAATGGGATGACATTACGAGAAGTAATAGACTTAATGAATTATACCGTCGTAATACAATATTTAATGTCAGCAAACTCAGATTTATGAGCATTTAATTCAGAATTATAAGAACGTATATAACAATTAACTCTGTGCATCTTATGATGACCTTCTTCTTCACATAAAATAAGGTAATTTTTGAAAAAATCGTTATACGGTTACATTGTTTCTAAATATATTGATTTTAAAACTTCTTTACACACCATAAATTTTAAGCCAGCACAACTTCGAAAGGACGTAGCCTTTCTTCATCACGTGCAAAAAAACACGTGCTACTGCCTTGGAGACAAAAGCATTGGTCAAGCAAAAAGAATCTTGAATGCCGTTTACGTGAACATTCTCGGTATGTTGTTAATCGAGAAATTTCTAAATCTTCTATTGCGAAGCACAGTTGGGAATTTGATCATAGTTTAATTTTAAGAGTGCCAAAATTATCTTTCATGCCAAACGCGTTTCCAAACTGGATTTTTTTTGGAAAATTTAGCTATTTACCTTAATCGTAATAAAATTGTCAATATAAAATCTGATTCCACTTTGTTGTCTACAGCCTGGAAAAATTTGTTTAATTCAGTTAAATAATTTTCTTCATTGTGTTTATAAGATAATAATAGTTATAATAAAATAATTCTAATAAAAATATATATATAAATAAATAAATAAATAAATTTTATTAAATTTACTTATTAGTATAATATTAAATAAAAAATAATAATAATAATTGATTATTCCTTCCCTCTCTCTTTTTTTATTTTTTTTTTTTGTGTGTGTGTGTTCCTCTCTGATTGGTCCTGCATGATGCTTTCTATTGGTTGTTTGTGTTGCCCCCCCCCCCCCTCTGGATTTTGCCCAGCTTTCTGTCTTGCTTTTGCCTCCAAGGCAGTAGCACGTGTTTTTCTGCACCTGATGAAACAAGGCTACGTCCTTTCGAAACCGGTTGTGCTGGTTTAACATTTATGGTGTGTAAAGAAGTTTTAAAATCTATATATTGATTGTACACCAGTTTTGAATTTAGTTTTGATTGTTTCTAAAATTTCATTGGAGTAATCTTAGTTTCTTTTGGAGTAATGCCTACTGACTGATGAACTATTATACAAAATAATAATAATAGCAAAATCTACAGCATTAAAAGCAAAGTCGCAAGGAAGCTTTTACCCGTACAGCACACTAGGTTCCAGATACGTCTCAAGTACATCGCAATGTCTCATTTTCATCACATCTCAGTGCGTTTTAAAACAAACATCTGTGAGATATCACGGTCGATTGTCTCTGAGATTTACTATTTGAGAACCCAAACTGCTAATCTCGCGCATGAGCAGATATTGTATGCGATGTACTGGAGATGTAGTATGCGATGTCGATATCTGAGATGTTCCAGAGATGTAAGAGAACATCCATGCAAAATTGCAATGTCACAGTGCGATGATCTTGCGACGTTCCAGAGATGTAAATGTGCTATATGGGTATCTCTGGAACCATTGATCGCAGACATATACTTCCGATTGCAAAATATTTTTAAGAAAGGTAAGAATTTATAATACGGCATGTTCAAATTAAAAAAAAATAAAATTTTCGAAAATTACATAACATAACTTTTTATACAGTCCTACCTTCCCTATAACCAATTTCAGTAAAAGTTGACATTCATCCTAACAAATATGAAGCAAAAAGTTTTACTTGTATGCTCCTAAAATTAAACGGGATATTTAGTTTCAAAGTTTGGGATTTTTCCACTTTTTTTCGAACTTCATCAAGGGGTTGGTTAAATAATTCTTAATTGACTAATGAACTGTATTGGAACTAATAAACTGAATTTTACTTTGTCTAGTAACTCTTTACATATTTATCATACTTTTTCGATTACACATGTATAATTTAGTAGTTTTCCATTTTATATACACTATTAAAAAATTCAGTTAAAATTTGAACCACTATATGGAGTAAAGTTATAAGTAATACCATAATACGAATCAACCTCACTTTTAAGATTTCTACTTCTTACCACTGAATTTATGTTACGCCAAAACTTGGAGCTAGAGGGCTGCGCGGGTCGGGCTTTCGGGCTTTCGGCCAGGTTCGGGCCGAAATTTTCAATTTGCTGTCGGGCCGGGCCGGGCTCGGGCTTAAAATGTTTTTGTAGGTTTGGGCCGGGCCGGACTCGAGCTCAATATTTTTGTGTGTACTCGGGCCGGGCCGGGCCTGGAGGAAATTTTAAGCCCGAGCCCGGCCCGGCCCGAATCTTTTTCTAGAGTCCTCGTTAATCAATGGAAAAGGAAAATTATAAAATACTTTTTCAGTTATTTATTTTACATAATTTTACAGTCTGGAATGTCACGTAAAATTTTATTTTGTTAAAAGATGTCTGTAACTTCAATTTAATTGTCTATCAGCTTGTCTGTTCGTTTCTGATTTTCCGCAAATATTTTAAACATGTCTCGAAATTAATATATTTCATTTAAAGTAATATTAGATGGTTTCCATTTACAAATAATATGCATGTTACTACCAGTTTGCGTACATGTAACAAAGAAAAGAGATTAGATACGTTACTGTATGTAAGGCTTTGCTTTCTATGGTCTGTAATGTTTAGGTGGTATGAAGGCTATAAAAATCCTTCCGCTGTAACTTTTTCTCTAAGGCTTCTTTTTCTTTTCTCCAGGGCATTGGTTGAAATTAGCATCATTTATAGCATGTGCAAAAGCATCTTTTCTATTGAATATGGTTAGATTAGCTTTTTTTTTTTTTTTTTTTTTTTTACCTGATCACATGAAAAATTTGGATACATTACGGCATATAACAGGAAGTGGTTGAAAGTGTATTTTTAGTACTATTGACCATTTTAAATATCTTCTTATATTGTTTGAGAATGCTAATATTTTCGATTTCACTTTCTGTCTGTCTTTGTGCCTTCTGTACGTCTGTAATAATGATAAATTTTACATGTTACAATTTTACTGTTTATATATAAATATCTTGTAAGCATTCAGCAGTTTTGTTAAAGAACATTCTATTGCTTAGCTATATAAAACCTCTGCAAAACACATACTAAAAATCTTTTTATGTCATTTTTAAACTAAAAGGCATTTTTTTTTTTTTTTTTTTTTGTAATTGTACATACACTCATGGAAAAAAAAAATCCCAACACCAGGAAGGAGCTGTGCTAGATAAACGAAATTTGGTAGGCGTGTTTATACATCTGAAAGATGACGTCGATTCAAATTTCGAGCTACGCGCATAAGTGTGGCGCTTTTAGCGACACTATGAACATGCAAATGAGGTTTGCTTTAAATAAGCGCTGTAAGGTTCGTGATCGTTATTTACAGTTGAGATTTGACGTAGTGGGTTAAGGTTAGTCAAGGATGCCTCTAAGAAGACGAAGAAGCCATTATCAACAGCTCACTGAGTTTGAACGAGGTCGTGTAGTAGGGCTACGAGAAGGTGGGTTTTCTTTCTGCGATATTGCAGAAAGACTTGGCAGGAATGTATCCACTGTGCATGAGTGTTAGAAGCAGTGGTCAAGGAAAGGTACTGCCTCAAGAAGACCGGGTTCCTGGCGGCCACGTGGCACTACTGAGAGGGAAGACCGCCGTGTTCGGATTATGGCTGTGGCTAATCGTACTGCGTCTGCAGCTGAAATTCGAGCTGCAGTTGGCACCACAGTGACACAACGAACTGTTACAAATCGGTTACTTCAAGGACAGCTCCGAGCCAGACACCCTATAGCGTGCATTCGACTGACTCCAAACCACTGCCGTTTGCGACGTGAGTGGTGTCAAGCTAGAGCTCATTGGAGGACGGAGTGGAGATCTGTTGTGTTTTCTGATGAAAGCCGGTTCTGCCTTGGTCGCAGTGATAGCCGTGTGTTGGTTAGAAGGAGGCCAGGTGAACGCCTGCTAGCGACCTGTCTGCGGCCTAGACACACAGGGCCTACTCCTGGAGTTATGGTTTGGGGAGCAATTTCGTATGACAGCAGGAGCACTCTCGTGGTTATCCCACGCAGCCTGACTGCAAATTTGTACGTCAGTCTAGTGATACAACCTGTTGTGCTGCCATTCATGAACAGCATTCAAGGGGGTGTTTTCCAACAGGATAACGCTCGCCCTCATACCGCTGTTGTAACCCAACATGCTCTACAGAGTGTCGACATGTTGCCTTGTCCTGCTAGATCAACAGATCTTTCTCCAATCCAGCACGTATGGGACATCATTGGACGACAACTCCAGCGTCATCCACAACCAGCATTAACCGTCCCTGCATTGACCGCCCAAGTGCAACAGGCATGGAACTCCATCCCACAAACTGATATCCGACACCTGTACGACACAATGCATGCACGTTTGCATGCTTGCATTAAAAATTCTGGCGGTTACACCGGTTACTAATGTACCAACATTTCACATTTGAAATGGCTCTTCTCGCCAATGGCTCTACCTGTGATCTTGAAACTTTAATCAATTAAATATGTTACCTAGACAAATGTATTGCTGAAATTTCATTACTGTACAATAATTTTTTCTTGGTGTTGGGATTTTTTTTTTCCATCAGTGTATTTTTGAATTGGGCCGGGCCGTGTCGGGCCTGATTTTATCGTTTATTGTCCGAGCTAGACCGGGCCGTACACTAGTAAAAAAGAAATGGGCCGGGCCGGGTAAGCAAACCTTTCCAACGGGTCGGCCCCGGGCCTGAAAATTTCGGCCCGTGCAGACATCTACTTGGAGCTACCATATATCCACTCTAAAGGGAAGTATGAATTAGTAATAGTCCTAATGAAACCGCAAACCAAGCTTAAAATAAGAGCGTGATCGAAAGCATACACTGTTAAAGAATGCAACTTTGCTGCCAGAAATTCTCTGTAATTTGAGATAAACGTCGTAAATTACGGAAAAATTACGTTGACAAAACCTATTTTTCTGTAGTTACAGATAATTTCTGGCAGCAAAGTTGCAATGCAACTTTTTTGCAACAACTCATTCATGGGCCAAGATAAGACCCTAGAAAACTTAGCCCCTTTTATAAAAATCAATGAAACACAGAATTAGAACAAGAAAGTATGACACGGTGCTAGAGTGTTTGACTTGAAACAAGAAGGTCTTTAATTCGATTCCCGTCTCCGCCAAATTTTAAATTTATTATTATTATTATTATTTAAAACATAATACGAATATTTTGTTCAACATAAAATTACAAAATCATGGTAAAAAGTTAAGTTATCGGGTAATTGCAACTACTTCAGCACGAAGTTTTGATTCAAAATAACACTAAATTTTTAACAGTGTACATCTTAAATTATATACATTTAGAAGAGAAAATATAGTAGCATAGTAGTTATCACACCTTTATGGTTTTCGTGTTGAATTCAAATAGTAGAAAAGAAACCATGCTAGAAAAAGCCAGCAATTTAAAAGAGCGTGCAAAAGACATTTAGAATTTAATTTTTTCAAGACATTTTTTTCAAATATTTTTATGTTACACTACATTCCTTTTTTTATTAAAAAACAAAAGTAAACTTTTTACAATGTTTTTATTAACTTCGATTCTTGTTTGTTTGTTTGTCCGGTACAAATCTTGCAATCGATTTTTAACTAACTTCCCTACTAGTTGGACATTTGAAACTTTCAGAATAGCTTATAACCCGGTGACAACACAATATTTCAAAGCTCGATTTTCGAATTTTTGATTAGATTCCTTTTAATTAATTAAAATATGAAAATAATAACATCCTAATGGCTATAGAAATAGTCATTAAAATATTAACTGTAACTTAATTGTTGCCAAAAAAAAAAAAAAAAAAATTACGAGTTTATTTCCTTTCGACATAAAAATAAATACATTTAATTAAACGTGAACGTTAAAAATTTTTAAAACGTTAAATTATGCATCTTACAAAAATTGAAGTCATTATCACTTTAAAAAATTTATACACATTGATAAAGTGCGAATGTCGTTCGTTCTACAGCTATGATTCAAGAAAATTTTTAAAAAAAACATGGTGTATAAAAATTTTTTTATCTTATAATTATTTTTTAATAAAAATATTTAATAGTTTATTTATAGTAAAAATATGTGCATAAAATATCTTTTGGCTGCTGTGAAATAATGTCATGTATTTTTTTTCATTACTTGAATAAAAATGGAATTCTATGAAGTTCTTAACAATAATTACCGAATTGTTTTATTTAAAATTTAATTTTATTCTCACTGAGAAATTTTAAATAAAACCTATATATTCGAGAATATTTAATAGTATAATACTGTGTTACAAAATTTTATTCATTCTTAAATCGAAAGACACTTCAAAGAATCCGTAAAAGACTAATATACTTCAGAGTTCTACTTATTTATTGGATTAAATAATCAACGTAAATTAACGTAAACATATATTTCTTCTAATTTACGAAGTTCTCCGTCGGAATTAATTCCAATAAAATTAAAGACTTTCTAGGAAAGAGTTTTAATAATTCGAAGAAATTTCTGGTTAGACTTGATAATCCTTTTTGGAAAAGTCCGTAACTTGCCAATGGGTTCCCTTTTCAAGATTTAATTAAAGATAACGCACAATGTTCATTAAAATCAAAGACAAACAAAGACAAATTTAATAAATTCAAATAACGCTATTAATGTGTTTTGAACGATATATATATGTGTGTGTGTGTGTGTGTGTGTGTGTATAAAGGGGAATGTCTCCAGTTATGGCACCCAACCATACCTTTTATGAGAAAGCAAATATGGTAGATTGGAGTACTGTCAAAATTGTATTGCGACAATACACAGTTTTTATGCTAACACTGAAGTAAATAGACGCATTTGCTTAGTAAGGGGGAAAAAAAATCTGAAAAAAAGCAACACAAAGGTAATTTGTGAATATTTTTAGAATGCGATAAATCGAAGTGAAATAGTTTAAAAATGTAAATGTAAAGTATATTCATGAAGTATATTCATTATATTTTGTGATGCAAAATCGAATTCAACCAAAATGTGGACAGAAGATTGTTTTTTTCTGTCATTGTAAAAAATGGCTGTCATTCCCATTTGTGGGCACACTTGTTTTCTTCATTTAAAGCATGTATTTGACTAACAATCGTCAACTATGGTCCTTTATGCCAACATAACATATTTTTATTTTATTAGTGTTTTTATGTATTTTTAGGCATTTTTACCAATGTCAAACCCCAGAAAAGTCAACCGATCCAAAAGAAATGGATTTCAATGTGCTGGTTAAAGCCATTTAGAATTGCTTAGTCCATAAAATCGACTGCCCGAGAATATGGACTTTCTCGCAGCATCTGTGTCTCACTAGAAGAAGCCTGGAAAAATTAAGGCAACTCCACCTATCAAACTGGCGGCTAAGCGTGCTAAAAGTAGGAACATTCACAATCTGATAATGATGCCTATTTCTGCATCATCTGTTTGGAGCATCTGCTACCATGCCTAACAAGAGCCAACTCAACTAAATCTAACGAGTGTGATCATCTGGTGCATTTGAAGTGTGTCAATATACATGGAAATTATTTTACTTGCAAGCACTGCGCTTCTGATTTAGAGGTTTAATAAAATGGTACATAAAACTGGAAAAATGCCATTTTCTGTTGCTATTTTGGCCACTGAATCCTTACAGAATGAATAGATTTTGCTTATTTTCTGTATTTATGGTGTTTTTTTTTTTAATTATATTCCCATTTTTAGCGTATTTTTCAAGTGTGTCCACAGCCGGGTATACAATTTGATTTTTGGCCAAAAATGACCACTTTACAAAATTCGTGATAATTTTTTTTCTGGTTGACGGAATCGATACATTTACTTTATGAAACGTTATCTAAGGGTTCTAGCTTTCCACTGATATTTATATGTTTGCATAATATTTACTCTATCAAAAATTATAAGCAAAAATCAAAACTGTGCCCACAACCGGAGACATTCCCTAATATATTTCAAGAAGTTTTTTGATAAAGTTTGCTTTTAAAGCAGATATCTATAACAGATATAATTTAAACACTTCTAATTTGCATGTTTTGCTTGTAAGAAAATAACTCGTTATATTTTAATTACATCTTTTAAAATTAAATTATAAAAACAGCTTAATAATAATATTTAGCAAGCGAGAAAAGGTTTAGTGCAGTTTGAATAAGAATATCAATGTTTATTTCTTATTATAATTTGCATGTAAAATTTTCTTTAGATTAATCTTTCATTCATGTGTCAATCTTAAGAGGATTATTTCATAAAAAAATAAATGGATTTATTTAAACGAAAAATAATAATAATAATAATAATAATAATAATAATAATAGCTTTTAGTTTAAACGCCGATTTGTATTCATAATTTTTTCTTCTACGTTCACTTTAATTATGCATTAAAATTATTAATTTTTTACGATGCACTAGATTTGAATAATGAAAACAGTAGCTTTCTTACCTTTCATGGTAGAAAAAGAACAGGGGCTGTTTATAAAATGTACATTAGGTCATTATATTTCACAAAAAAAATTTAAAACCGCCAAGAGGTTCCTATGCTAAAGCCATACCGAAACGTTTTTAAGAAATTAATATAATAATCAATCATAGGATTGAAACAAAATTACTGCTTGCATTTACATGAAAGAATAAATTAAAGTAAATACTGTTGTATTAAATTAAATAGTGTTTCTTTTGCAGAATTTCATATCTATTACTTAGAAAACAAAAATAGGCTTGATTTTTTTAACACTTTCCAACAAGGTTGAAAAGTGTTTATGACTTCGGTTTGTCTGGCTGTCCTTACTCCCGTAAATATTTATGGAATTTCTTAAAATTGGTATATGTTATTCAAGTTCACTATCGGATGTTCCCTATTGAAAATGGAGTTTATACCTTAACTGGTTTGTATACAGGGACACCCGAAAGCATTTCAAAGCATTGTGTTCTGTGAAAGGTATTTCTATAAATCATATTTTCATAATTTTACTGTACACATATCTTAATGAAATTGAAATATGTTATTCCAGTTTACTATGGGATGTTTCCTGTATAAAACGGTTAAATACCACCACTCAGTTATTTACAAGGACACTCAAAAGTATTCTAAAGCATTGCGTTCTATGAGAGATTTTTCTATAAATCAAATTTTAATAACTTTACTTTCCACTAAGTTTTAGGAAATTGAAATATGTTAGTTATATGCACAAAAGAATGCTTTACATAGAATATAGCATGGTTAGCATTAGATTTACAGGGTGACACAAAAATATTCTGTTACATTAAGAGCTATTGATAAAAATTTGCTAGAATTCTACTTTCGTTTACATTAAGCCTTTAAAACACGTTCTAACATTTTTTTAAGTGTGAATATGATATCAATTTATGTATCTGTCCGTCTGTCCGTCTTTCTGTCTGCCCTCGCTCTAACTCCCGTAAATATATATGGAATTTTTTTAAACTGATATATGTTATTAAAGTTCACTATCGGATGTTCCCTATTGAAAATGGAGTTTATACCTCTACTGGTTTTTGTACAGGGACAACCGGAAGTATTTCAAAGAATTGTGTTCTATGAAAGGTATTTCTATGAACCATATTTTCATACCTTTACTGTACAATATCTTCATGAAATTGAAATATGTTTTTCCAGTTCACTATTGGATGTTTCCTATCTAAAATAAATTACATGCCACCGCTAGTTTATGTACAGGGACACTCAAAAGTACTCCAAAGCATTGCGTTCTTTGGGAGATATTTCTGTAAATCAACTTTTAATAACTTTACTTTCCACGAAGTTTTAGGAAATTGAAATATGTTGTTTATATGCACAACAGAATGCTTTGCATAGAATATAGCAGGGTTACCATTAGATTTACAGGGTGACACAAAAATAATCAGTTATATTAAGAGCTATTAATAAAAAATTGCTAGAATTGTACTTTCGTTTACATTAAGCATTTTTGACACTTTCTATCATTTTTTAGTGTGAATATAATTTTCATTTGTGTATCTATGTCTGAATGTTTTTCTGTCCGTCTGCCTGTCTCTCTGTCTGTTTTTCTGCGCTCTAATTCCCGTAAACATTCATGGAATTTCTTTAAACCTATATATTTTATTCAAGTTCACTATCGGATGTTCCCTATTGAAAATGGAATGAATACGTCTTCTGGTTTGTGTGCAGGGATACCCAAAAGTATTCGAAAGCATTGTGTTCTATGAGAGGCGTTTCTATAAACCATATTTTAATAACTTTAATGTATAGAAACTTTAATGTAATTTTAATGTGTTATTCAATTCCCTATCGGATGTTTCCTATGTAAAATAGAATACATTTCTAACTGGTTTGTGTACACGGGCACTTGAAAGTATTCCAAAGCGTTGTGTTGCATGAGAGTTATTTTCATAAACCAAATTTCAATAATTTTATTTTCCACAAAGCTTAATGCAATTGAAATATATTATTCGTATACACAAAAGAGTGCCTTCTATGTAATATAGTATGTTTAGCATTAGATTTACAGGGCCATACAAAAATAATCAGTTATATTAAGTGCTATTAATAAAAATTTGCTGGAATTGCACTTTTGTCTACATGAGCGTTTTAACACTTTCTTATAATTTTAGTGGGAATATGATTTCAATTTGTGTATCTGTCTGTCCGATTGTCTACCTTTCTATCTGTTTGTCTCCGGCTCCTATCATCAGTGAATATTTTGAGAATTTTTTAAAAATGATACATTCAAGTTCCCTATGGAATGTTCTCTATTTAAAGTGTCATTAATGGGTCCCGTACAGCTAGTTTCTTTACAGGGACAACAACAATAACAATAAAAAAAAAACAATTATTACGTTTGTTCGATTTCCACCATACAGTCATATTCGATTCCTACCATAATCGAACTCCGCACTCAATGACACTTTCTATTTAACTGTTTTCATCTCAACTTTACTTTTTTCTGTTCAACGGGTACGAACATCTCTACTCGAGCAGAAACCGAAAAGAACAGTTTATTCTTTTTCAATCGCACGGTAGCTTGCATGCTATCTTTCACCTTATTCGCAAATATTACTTCATATTATTATTTACGCATTATCTTCGCATTATATTGTTTATCATAAATATTCAACCGCAAGGAACAGTTTAAGTTTATTCTTTTTTCCTCTGCACGGTAGCTTGCATGCTATCTTTCACATTATTCTTTCGCATTAATTCCGCATTGTTACTTCACATTATATTGTTTATTATTTATTCGCAATGATTTATCGCACCTCATGTTTTCCACGCATATTTACAGCTGTGTATTATATGTAATATAGTTTTGTTTTGTGAATGAAAAAACGAGTGTCTTTATTATTATCTTCACATCGCATCAAATTACATAACATTTTCTGGAGGCACCGGCGAGATGTTCTGTGTTAATTTTGGTTAGCTTACAAATTTGGATATCCAAGCGCAGCTATTAAGGAATAAAAAAGATAAGTACTTATTTTCCTATTTTACAAGTTTGACTTTGGTTTTTCGCATTACTCCATTACGTAGTAATGGCAAGCAAAAAGAACAATGACGATGACAGTAATGAAACTGTCGCTTTAGAAGATGCTGAAAAAATAGCAAAACATTATCGAGGCAGAGCGAAATCTGCGCTTACTAGAATTATGAATTTCATAAATAATGAAAATCAAATTTTTCAAAAACATGATCTCTTAAATAAACTTGAAAAGATTGAAATTATTTATTCTGATTTTGATAAAGCCGATTCTGAATTACCTGATGAAATTTCAGAAATAGAAGAATTCGAGATAAAATATTATGAAACCAAAGCCAAGCTTCAACAAAAACTTGAAAATTTATCTGTAAACTTGCAATCTAATGGTTTAAATTTTCAAAATCCTACCATTAATACAAATGCTATATCCAGTAATTTTCGTTTGCCAAAATTAAATATTTGTCCGTTTAACGGTAATTATAAAGATTGGATGTATTTTAAGGATTTGTATATATCATTAGTTCATGAAAATGTTAATTTATGTAATGTACAAAAATTTCAATACCTAAAGGGTTTATTAAAAGACGAAACGGCTTCTATTATTAAACACATTCCAATATCTGAGAATAGTTTTCTAGAAGCCTGGGAAAAATTACTTACTAGGTATGATAAGAAAAAGCAAATTATTTCTGCACTTATTAAAACCTTTATGGATCAACCAACTGTAATTCATGCTAATGCATATAACTTACGTAAGATAGCAGATACTTCGGATGAAGTAATTAGGGGATTAAAAACTATTGACACTAAAGCTACTGAAAGAGATGCATGGTTAATTTATATTTTATTACAAAAACTTGATTTTCCTACTTTAGAGATCTTTTTACAATTTATTAATGATAAATGTGCATCTATGGAATTATGTAATGAAAATGAGAGTAAAGAGAATGAGTATAAACAAAATAAGGATAAGCAATTTAAGTTATCTAAGTTTCATTCTAACGTTAATTACAAATGTATTTTATGTAAAAACAATAATCATTTCTTGTTCAAATGCTTTAAATTTAAAGAACTTCCTGTTAAGGATAGAAAACCATTTGTTAGAAAGAACTCATTATGCAGCAATTGTTTATCTAATAAACACTCTATCGCTCAATGTAATTCCACTTATACCTGTCATTTTTGTAATGCAAAACATCATTCTAGTATATGCGATAATAATTTGAAAACTTATACAGCTTCGGCTTCATCTGCTGGTAATAATTTTGAAAACTCTGAGAATCGTACAGAGCCATCTGGCATATCTCAATTCCAAACAAGTACTCATAACCATTCTATACAAACATCTTTCGCTTTACTTCCTACAGCTAGCGCTTATATTTATGATTCAATGGGTCAGAGACATGTGCTAAAAATTTTATGCGATTCAGGCTCTGAAAGTTCTTTTATCACTGAATCATGTATGAGTATTTTAGGTTATGAGAGAAAAAATGCAAGATTTCCCGTCAAAGGGTTAGCAAATTCAAAGATTGCAATAACTAAAGGTTATACAGACATTAATTTAATTTCCATTCACGATTCCGATGTCAAGTTATCCATGCAAGTTTTTATATTAGATAAATTAACAGCTCCATTGCCATCAGAGAAAATAAACAAGGAACATTTTTCGCATTTAAAAAATATGCAACTGGCCGATCCCAAATTTGAAATTCCAAGTAAAATTGATATGATTTTGGGATCTGATTATTTTTTTTCTATTTTACTTCCTGGTCAAACAATTTGTACTGAGAATGGTTTAATTGCTCAAAATTCAATTTTTGGTTTTCTCGTATCCGGAAAATTACCTGAATCTCAGACAAAATGTAATTCGATTTCAAATTTACATATTTACGAAACTAATATTGATAGTGAGTTAAAACGTTTTTGGGAATTAGAAGAAGTTTTTAATCCAAGTGAGAAGTTACTTTCACCCGAGGAACAGTTTGTGGAGTCACATTTTCAGGAAAATTATTCAGTTAATCCAGAAGGCCGTTTTGTGGTAAAACTACCATTTTATAAATGTAAATCTGAATTATGTAATACAAGACCCGCTGCACTTTTCCGATTGTATGCAATGGAGAGGAAAGTTTCTGAAAATCCGGAATTCGAACAACAATATAAGGATTTTTTATATGAATACGAACAATTAGGACACATGGAGGTAATTACTCAGAATTCACTAAATATTTCTCAAAGGGAACAATATTTCCTACCTCATCACGCAGTTATTAAACCTTCTAGCACTACCACTAAATTAAGAGTCGTTTTTGACGGTTCCTGTAAAACTTCTGATGGTAAATCATTAAATTCAGTTTTAGGTGTTGGCCCTAAATTACAACGAGACATTTTTGAGATCTTACTTAATTTTCGATTACCGGAGATAGTTTTTTTCTGCAGACGTGGAGAAAATGTACCGCCAGGTTTTAATTTCTGAGGACGATCAAAATTATCAAAAAATCCTTTGGAGATACAACCCTAATGAGGAAATAAAGGAATATAAATTGAAGACAGTTACATATGGCCTTGCTTCAGCATCCTTTTTTGCCACTAGGTGCATTAAGCAAATCGCTCTAGATTATAATCAAAATACACACGTCTCGCGTACTTTGTTAAAAGATATATATATGGATGACTTGATATCTGGTTCAAACTCAGTTAATAGCGCAATATCAATTGCTAAGGAAACTGCTAATGTTTTGGAAGAACATGGGTTTCATTTGAGAAAGTGGAATTCCAATTCGAATGAATTCCTTGCGGAATTTCGAGAAAATTGCATCACAGATACAGACTTTAAAATAATACCAAACAACAATGAAAGTTCTAAAGTTCTAGGGCTTTACTGGAACTCTTTAGCAGATACATTTATTTTCAAAACCGCACTTACTCTCAAACCACCACTAACAAAAAGACGCATTTTGTCTGAATCCGCACGCATTTTTGACCCTCTAGGGTTAATTTCACCTTGTACAGTAGTGTTAAAAATATTTTATCAAAAGCTATGGTTAACAAAAGGAGACTGGGATTCTCCTATTCCGCAACAATTTGAAGAGGAGCTCATTAAATATGAGAATTCATTCAATAAAATTAGCCAATTTTCTGTTCTTAGATGCGTCACGCTTTCATCCGATAGTACATTTGAATTACATGGTTTCAGCGATGCGTCAACACATGCTTACGCCGCTGCAATCTATTGTCGACAGACTCATGATAACAAATCAAAAGTCTCACTCTTAGTTGCCAAAACTAAAGTAGCTCCTGTCAAGCAAATTTCCGTTCCCAAATTGGAACTTTGTGGTGCTCATTTATTATCTAAGTTATTTTCTTCAGTCATAAAAATATTAGAAAATTATAACTTTGACATTTACGCATGGACAGTTTCAACAGTTGTTCTTTCTTGGTTATCCGCACCAGTGTTGGGCATAATTGATTAAAAAGTAATTGAATTACAATTAAATTACAATTATAATTATTTTACTGTCAATCGATTAATGAGTAATTGATTACAAATAAATTGAATTACTTTTGCACAGCTTGTAATTCAATTATTTTGTAATGAAAATAAAATCACTCTCAATTACAATTGACAAAAGTATTTGAAAATACTTGTAATGGATTACAAATTAATGTCATTACGTTTCTTTACAGTTTAATTCAATTAACTTGTAATGCAATTGACAGTTAATTCCATTACATTTTTCAAATTGTAATTTCACGTGTTAGCAAACAATTACAGGTTAATTTCAATTAAGTTTTCAAAAATAATTAAATTAACCTGTAATGAAATTACAAATTAATTCCCATTACATCTTATAAAATGTAATTCAATTAACTTGTATTTGAATACAAGTTAATGAAATTACATTTTTCGAGAATATAATTGAATTAATCTAAAATTGAATTACAGGTCAATTCAATTATAATTTCTAAATTATTCCACTAAATAGAGTTAAATTATTCCGAAATCCGTCGAAAGTTAATTTTAATTACATTTATTATGTAATGAATTTTTCTTCGGTTGTTTGGAAGAATTTTGTTATCATTATTTAGAGCGTAATTATACAGCGAAAAAGTCATACATATATATAGTGTATCTTATATATAGTATATATAAAAATTACTATGTTTGTCCGCGATGAACTCCTAAACTAATAAGCCGATTTTAATGAAATTTGGACATTGTGTGCAGCTTGGTCCAATTTGAGAGAGAGAGGATAGTTTTTATTACAAAATTCGCCCCCCAAAAGGGGGGGGGGAGGAGGGGTCAAAACGTGATTTCAAAAAAAAAAAAAAAAAAAAGTAGAAATGCAGATAGACTGTCCAAATTTGGTATAGATAGGTTTTAGAGGCCTGCAAATGGAATGAGGATATTTTCGAAAGTGTAAAGTTTTTAGGAGGGGCGGGGAAGGGGGCGGAGGGGCAAAAAAAATAAATAGAGAGTTAGATCGCTAAAAATTGGTACATAGAAGTTTTTGATACCTACAAATCGATTGCAGATATTTTCGAATTTGTAAAATTATTAGGACCAACGGAAATGGGGACGGGGTGGGGGACACAGAAGAGCAAAAAATAAAAATGGAGTTAGATTGTCCAAAATTGGTGCATAGAATTTTTGATACCTCCAAATCGATTGCGAATATTTTCGAATTTGTAAATTTATTAGGAGGGGCGGGAAGGGGGTAAGAGGGGCAAAAAAACAAAAATTGAGTTAGATCGTTCAAATTAGTGCATAGAGGTTTTTGACACCTACGAATAAACTGCAGATATTTTCGAATTTGTAAAATTATTTAGAATAGTCGGGAGGGGGGAGGGCAAAGGGGCAAAATAATAGAAATAAGAGTTAGAACTTTGAAAATTAGTATTATTAAGTTTTAAGGCCCAATAATTCGATTGCGGATATTTTCGAAAGTATGGAGTTATTAAGAAGGGCGGTAACGGTGGGCAAAGTAAAGGTGCGCATGATTCGAATGGTGTGCACGGTTTGCACAGGTATACGCTGCCGCAAGCAGTGGGGGTCCGGACAGATTATTCCACCGATGAGAGAAGATTTTTTTGTATTTTATATCATTTCCCTTCCGATAATATATGGATTCATTATGAGTGTCCAACATTTTTCCCGATCAGATTTTTTTTTCTCTTTTTTTTCACATGATAAATATGAATGCAGTTTTGAGAATTCTTTAATTACAGTGAATCAGTTAAAAATAGGGACCAGCGAAGCGGGCTAAGCCTGCTAAGATCCAGGATATTATCAAGGATGCTCTTTATTCGTAAATAATAATTTTAATGTATTGAATATTTTACTACAATATAATTCAACGTATAACATAGCCACAGCAACGCGTGGCCGGGTCTGCTAGTGTATGTATATATATATATATATATTTTTTAAGACAATTTTTACGCTCTAATATAATATTGCGATCATGTTATTCGATAAAACATTCATATTTATAAGTACATAGCTTCAATAAAACAGTATCTAATTAATTCTTCATTGTAGATTTGCCATAAAAGTTGTCAAGCTCTTAATATTTGATCAAATATTAGAAGTTATAGTACTTAGATATAAAATTGAGACTGGATGATACTATATACACAAATTCAAAGCACCACTGAATATTAAATGCACCACCAATATTAAAAGCACCACTGAAATTAAAAGATTATATGCTAAAGGTTTGAAATATAAACACGAATTTTAATTTTAACTGTAGCATTATAGATATATACGGGATTTTCGGTGAGGGGAGCAGCAATGAGAAACTTATTTCAAACTGCAGCCAGGAAAACATTTAATAATTGAGAAGACAATTCAGTGATATTATTAAAGGCTATATTTATATAAATAAGTTTTAAACAAGGTAGCATGTGGAACTAAAACAAAATAACAACTGTTTGAAATAAATAAATAATAAAAGTAAAAGATATATTTCCATTTAAATAAAATATATTAAATTTGAAAAGCATAGCTGAATTATCTCCTCTCCCCCCCCCCCCCTCTTCTGCGTTAATATTTACTACCAAGCATCATAAATTCATTAAGTTTTTCACTAAGCAAAGTCATAATTAAAATTTTTTTTAGAAGTTTAGAAGTTTAACAGTTATGATAGTTTGTAACAGTGGGTATGTAAAGGATCGAGCTATAAAAAGATTATATTATACATAACAAAATATAACGATCTCGGGGAAGAAAGTGTACTTAGAATAATAAAAAGTATCCGTATTAGGAACTTTTTCGAATTTTTAATTTAGAAATGCATTCTAAAGAGTAAAAAAAAAAGTGTTGGGAAATAAAGGAGAAAAAAAAAGAGATTTATATATATTATATACATATATATTTGCTATTTAACAAACAAACTTTTCACAATTCTTCTTACTAATGTAGAAAAAAAATCTGAGTAACAGATATATCTGACGAAAAGGTGGAGGGATTAATGAAAAACATTTTTATCACTTTTTCTTCGACTGCTGCAAAATTAATGAAGCTATATTTTGGGAAAATTCTGGGGAGAAAAATAGATGCTAACCGCCTTCGAGGCAAGGGGTGGCTGTGAATAAAAAATGGAGAAGGTTATATATATGTGTGTGTGTGTGTAAGTATTATTTATATTTTTATTTTATTTTTTAAGCACAACTAAGTACTCTTATTCAATACTGATTTCTTTAGGTATTCTTGTGAAGCAGAAAGGAGAAGGGAGGGGGGGGGGGATGGTTTTCTACTCAACACAGCCGTGGCGATTCTATACAAGATAGAGTAACAAATTTTGGTGTGCAGGTTCGTTTTAGGACCCTGACCCCCACTAAGGCAGAATTTTTTGAACCCCCTTTCCCCTGTGAGGACAGAAGGTAAAAATACGTTTATAAGCATAAATCGGCTCTCAAGTTACTTCACGGTGAAGAAATTGCAGATGGGAAGACTAGACTTGAGTACAAAAAAGTCATTTTCTGTGATTTTGGAAATTTGAATTTTTAAGAGGGAAGGGAGGAAAACAATTTCTATGGGAAATTTAGCAAAATTCTAATTTTTGAGTAGAACTCATCCAATAATAGTACAAAAATATTGACAACAGCCGTTCGTCTTCTTGAGGATATTTCCAAAAACATATATTTGTTTTTTTGTGATTTTCGATTTTGGGGGGAAGGAGAAGTTTAAGGGAGAAAATTCGAGACCCTCCTTTTCAAGCACAATACAGCTCGTGGCGATTCTGTGGGATATAAAGACACAAATTTTGGTGTGTAGATTAGTTTACGGACCCTGACTTCTACGAAAACGGTATTTTTGCTAAATCCCCCCCCCCCTCTGTTTTGCAAAAACGGAGGCAAATACACGTTTGTAAGCATAAATCGACTTCAAATTACTTCACAGTGAAAGAATTACACATGGGGAGACTTGACTTAGCACAAAAAACTGTTTTCTGCGATTTTGGAATTTAAAAAGAGGGAGGGAGAGAAAACGATTTTCTGGTGAAATTTTCACAAAATCTGGTTTTACGAGTAGAACTCTATCAATAATGCTACAAAGATGTTGAAAATAGGCGTGCGTTTTCTTGGAGATATTTCCAGAAATCCATTTTTGTTTTTTGTGGGGAGTTACAAGGAAGCGAGTTCGAGACCAACCCCCCCCCCCCTCCTCCGTTTTATCTACAGGAGCTGAGGTCAAGAATTTTGTTGTGTGGGTTGTTTATTTGTATATCCATTGTAACGAGATTTTGCGAAATTTACCCCTTTCCCCTCCCCTTGGTGACAGAGGGGACAATAAACATTTTTTCAAGCATATATAACTTTACTTCAAATTATCCCAGTAAGATTAATTTTATACATGATTTTTTTAGACCAGGGGTCAATCAAATAGGAAAATATAGGAATTTCCTCATACAAATATAGGAACATAATTTCAAGATAAGATTAAGAGATTCACTAAAAACGAATTACCTCTAACATTATTTTGTAATTTCGGAATGAGTAAACAACGTTGTAAATAAAATGCCCTAATTTAATTTCATCTAATTTAACATAAAATAAATTAAAAGATCTATTAGTGTTTACTTTTCACATTATTTAGAATAGAACATATTTCCAAATTTATCATTGCTGACTTGTCTAGCTTTCATACCAGTTTATATTATTTAACATCAGTCCACATAATATTTTTAAAATAATGATATATTTTTTTTACATTGTAATGTTTAAAAAGTCAAAAAAAAAAAAAAAAAAATCACAACCCTTCAATTAAACTACATGTAACTGGTTAAATATGTTTTGAGGCTGCTATCAGTGCCTACTTAATGAATTTGGCTTCCCCCCCCCCCTCCAAAGAAAAAAAAAAAGTAAATAAATAAAAAGTAAAAGAATAAGTGAAAAATATTAAAATAGTAATGGCATTAGGAATTCTTTTGATTGTATATATATATATATATTTTTTTTTTTCAAGTGATATTTGCTAAGCTCTAAGTAACAATATGTTTAAATTAGGATATATTAGTTTTATTTTAAATTACTTTTTTATTTTATTAATTTGAAGACATGGGTGAAAACTCCTTTACTTTTTATCTAATTTTATGTTAAATTAGCCTTTTGAAAAAGAAATGTAGGCCTTCCATACCACAGTTAAGATTTTTTTTTTTTTAATCGATAAATTGTCATAGCCGTGAAGTTGAAATCTCAAGTCCATTGGATTATACTAGAATTGTTTGTGAAGTTAAGTCAATTCTTATTATGAAAGTACGATACTGAATCAATGCCTACGCACATTGTTTTATGGGAATTTCTAAATTTAAGAAAAGTGATTGATATTAGGCAGAGTGAATGTCAAGAAGAAAAAAGCAATTATTTTTGCTATGATTGGTATTTTGGAAAAATGCGAGAATTTAAATAGGATGCATAGCAGGGAAAGCAGAAAACAAGTAAGAAAGACTTAAACTGAAGAAGTAGAATATAGGAAATGTAGGAAAATTTTCTGAAATATAGGAAAAATGTAAAGAATTATAAAATATAGGAAAATATAGGACGTTTTTCATGGTTTTTTGAAATATATAGGAAAAATAGGAAATATAGGAACACTTTGAGCCCTGTTAGATGTACCCAACACGCAATATAAAGGGATTTTGTGAAATTTCTCCTTACCCGCATTTAATGGCAGCGGGAGGGGGAGGGGGGCAAAAAACATTTAAAGAGTAACTCTGCGCAAAATTATCTCACGAAAACGATTTTTTTTTATGTGTCGGTTGATTATGAGTACCCAACACACACTACAAAGGATTTAGCGAAATTCCTCCCTATACCCTCTTTGAGGATCGGGAGGTAAAAAACATATTTCCATGCATAAATGTGCTCCAAATAACCTTACAAAGGCGATTTTTTTTATGTGTCTTGGTTATACGTACCTAAAATATAGTATAAAAATATTTTGGGAAAGTTCACCCCTCCCCCTTAAAGGAGGGGGCAAGAAAATTGTAACTCTGCTCCAAATTATCTCAGGAATGCGATCTTTTGAAGAATCGCTTGGTTATGCGTACCTAACAAGCACTCGAAACCATTATGGGAAATTATTCACTCGCCCCCTTGTGGTGGAGAGGCAAAAAACACGTTTCCAAGTTTTACTCTGCCCCAAATTATCTCCGAATGGCGAAAATTAGTGTGTGGGTGCTGGTTAAGTGTACGCAATATGCACTTTTCTGGGATTTCACAAAACTTCTAAGTTTATTCGCGGGAGCAGAAGGAACATATGCATATTGTATATGTTCCTTAAAGCGGGTAAGGCGCTACCGAAGGCGGTAGGGACCCGATACGCCATGCTGCGATCGTGAAAACCACTACCGTGGTCAATATTTCATATAGGTTTCGATGATTACAATGATATATTTTTTATTTATGATTATTATTATTTTAATTAATACTAATGTGAAATTGAGAAATCATTTAAATATAGTGACCAAAGAAGCAGGCGAAGCCCTCTAGTCTGATGTAAAGTACAAAAACAACAAGATAGCATTTGTTAACACAATAAAATGTTTCTGAGCAGATTTTTTAAGAATCTGCTGTCGATGGGATGCTTTATATTCACAAAACAAATATCTACACGTGCAAATATTTAATTAGAAAATTTATAAATGTTAACAAGTGAATAAAATTTTTTTAAATTATTATTATCATTACTGAAAAGAAACAATTGACGTATTTTTTTCTTTCTTTCTTTTCTTTTCTTTCTTTCTTTCTTTTTTTTTTAGTTAAAGCTCTTTCGAATATGGTTAATAAAGAATATTATCAATGAAACTACAATATATATTATAAATTACTGCATTTTCGGGGAAATAGTTTCAGAACATCAATGAATCCAGTTGCCAAACATTTTGCCCCTTTCCCCTCCCTTCACCACCACTTGGGGGACAAGTTTTTGAAATTGCTTTTAGGTAGACGTATTTGTTATACTTTAAAACAAGGATGGATATGTGCTTTTACTTTCCGAAATAAATATTATTATTAAAAAAAAAGGTAATAAAAAAATTCAATTATAAAATTTCAGTGTATCCTTACATTAAAGTGTTGTATGTATTTACAGAATTCACATGATAACGTGTAAACGTTCATTCGATTAAATTCAAAGTTGGTACTGTATATTATAGCACCCCGTAGCGTGATCTATATTGATTTTGATGAGTGCAGGATTTATAGCTCTTTCCAGGTAGATAATATATATATATATATATATATATATATATATATATATACATATATATCGTTATCATTATAGTTTGTACATTTACGTTATTGCAAGTGCTCTAGCGTGTAAATTCTATATTGAATTACAAATTGGGAAGGCATATTATAGATCAAAGTTATAAGAACTTTATAGAAGTGTAGAACTTCCTGTTATTTATTACTTTCATCACCCGACTACCGTAGGTAATGGAAGTATTGTTGTCGGTCAAAAATTTCGATGTCAAATTTTCACCTGATTTACATGTTTTAGAGTCTCCTGAGTAAAAAAAAAAAAAAAAAAAAAAAGTTTTTCGCAAATGGTCAGTATGTTAGGTAGTGTGTGTGTGTAGGTAGAGTCGGTAACAAAAGTCTCTGTTCTTAGTCAGTCTAAAAACAGGATTCGACAAGGATTTATTTAAGAAAATTTGTATTAAGTGTACTTTTTTTATATAGTAGGAATATTTGCTCGTGTTCGGAGACTTTTGTTACCGACACCGACTGTATGTGTACGGGGAATATTGTGACATTCAAATCTCCAAAACTAATAAAAATAAAACTACTGAACTTCAGAATTAAGATAAGTTTAGTGTACAGATGATTTTTCCAACTTTTTAATGAAAACTGCAAAACCTGAAGTGAGACCGTACATCCGTATCTCAAAAAGACTGACAATTTCTTCAAAACTACTATATAAACACCGTTTTGGATGTCTTTCCGTATGTGTTAACTGAATAGTTCAGGAAAATTGCTTAACACTGTGAATAAACAGGTCAATTTTAGATCTCGCGAATGCATTCCGTTAAAAACAACTCTATGTATTCTCTTCAAATTCACCATACTGACTCCCTTATAGATCTTTTAGTATATAATTGTTATTTTGCAGTGAGTTGATGAGTTTGCCCAGTTTTTATGAAAATTGGCATGGGGATTGAAAGTCGATGTCTCAAAAACAGTTCTAACAGTTTTCTTCCAATTTGCTACATAAATTCACTACTTGGTTATTACAAGAAAATTCACGAGCGTCCTGATTAGGCAGAACAGTTAAGGATTTTGGAAATGCATATTTTAAAAAACGGCCTCTAACGATTTTTTTTTTATTATTATTATTTTATTTATTTACTATGTACATTCTCTTTTGTATATCTTCTCGACATATGTATCAGTTTGCTCTTACAGGAAATTTGTTAGGTGTCTAATTTATTGAAACAATTTTGTGTTTTCTAAATATAATCTTTCCAAAAAGAATGTACAACATGCCTAGTGCTGGACAATGGAAATCGTGTGATTGTTATACATCAGATTTTATTTTTATTTTTATTTTTATTTATTTATTTATTTATTTTATTATTATTATTATTTTTTTTTTTGGGGGGGGGGGGTATTCTAAAAAAAGGAATCCTTTTGCAATTTGCAAAATCAATAAATATTTAATAATTGAAATAATGACTTTCATATATATATATATATATATTGGTAATTTCAATTAAATTGGTACAACATTCACTTAGTATTAATGGAAAATAAGCAGTAAGGATTATATACATCTGCGGGGGGCGGGGGAGCGGGTTAGCGGTAGTTTGAATAAAAATAATTGTTTTTATATCACCTTCTTACCGATTTTAATGAAACTTTGTATAAAAGTCATTTATATTAATTTTGAAAAATTACAGCAAGTGTCACACTTATTTGGAAGGGAGGGAGATAAGTGAGAGGGACAGAGTGAAATAAAATTATTTTTTTTTTTTATCATGTTACTATTTTAGTGATATCTTATATAGTGATATCTTATATTTTAGTGATATCTTCACTTACTGTTTATTGAAAATTACAATGAATGGGTATTATATATGGATAGGGGAGGGCGCAAGAGGGGTGCATATGAAAATAATTTTTTCTTTAAATCACACAGTTTAAATGAAGCTTAATGTAAATAACACTTACTATTTAAGAAAAATTAAAATGCGTGTTACGTATATCTGCAGGTGGGGGCTAAAGGGAGGGCAGAGGGAAAGAAAACTGTTGTTCTTATATTCTCATATCACCGTGTTACCGATTTTGATGAAATTTTGTAGAACTTTTATGAAAATGTAAGTGAGTGTTTCATACAGTTGAAGGAGGGGAGGAGGGTTAAGGAAGGCAGAGGGGAATAAAATATTTTTTAAACCGACCCCATTATCGATTGTTTGTTGAAATTTTGTGTAAATATTACTTATTGTTAATGAAAAATTACAGTGTGTGTTATATATGATTTTTTTTTCTTTTTTGGAGGGGGGGGGATGATGTACAGCAGAAGAAAAGAAAATTGTTTTATATCACTATGATTTTCATTTTAATAAAACTTATTATAAATACCACCTACTGATTAGGAAAATTTATACTGATTGTTATCTATACCTGGGGGGAGCAGAAGAGGAAAATGATTGCTTAAATATCATCGTGTTACCGATTTTAATTAGAATTTGAACAACTATCATTTACATTTAAGGAAAAATCACAGAGTACGTTAGATATATCTAGGGGCCAAGGGGAGACAAAGTGAAAGAAAATGATTGTTTTTACGCATCCCTCTTTACATTTATAGGAAATTTGTACAGATATCACTTATTGTTCATGAAAAATTACAGAGAAGATTATATCCAGGTGATAGGGGGCATACGGAAAGAATATGATATTTTTATACCACTTTGTTGCCGATTTAATAAAATTTTGCTTAACCCTTTGCGGCGCAAGGTAATCGAGATCATTTAAATTCGATTGCCACCGGAATTCACGAACAAAATTAAAATAGAAGAAATTTTAAGTTTGTAAAAACGACCTTTTTCTGCTACGTTATAAAATAAAATTTTTGATAAAAAATTTCAGGGATGAGTTTTTGCAGCTGGAGCTTAATAATTGCGTCCTCGTAGCAAGGACAGCGCGCCACAAAGGGTTAAATATTACTGTTTATGAAAAATTTACAATGAGGGTTACGTATCATAGTGCCTTTATCTTCCTAATACTCAAAAATTCAGTGTTTAATTTAAATCTCTGAAAAGGTAACTCAAAAACGAGATTTTTTTTTTTTTTTTTCGTTTAATCTGTCCTTTTAGTACCCTATCGCAAGAAACAAAAAATTACGTTCTCGTAGATTTTTAGCATGCATTTTACAAGTGGCAATAAGGAAAAGTGTTCATTTTAGACGATCCGGAAGAAAGAGTAAATCCCCACTGTATTTTAACCCCCAATATGTTTGCAAGCCCCAATTTTTTTTTTTTTTTTTTTTTTTTTTTTTTTTTGCAAGTAGCATTTGTGAAAAGTCTCATTTTTTCTGGCGTCCAAAATATAAGGTCGCTTTCCTTAATTATTAATTTCCTTAATTAAAATACATAACATCAACAAGTTTGTAAATATTTTTTTTTTCCCTGGAGAAAAGACAAAGGGGACAGATTTAAAAAAAAAAAAAAGAAAGAAAAAAAAAAAAAAAAAGAAAGAGAGAGAAAGAAAAAGGTTTTTGTTTTAACTTTTTACAGTTTTTAATCAAAATTTGAAGAAAATTTTTGAATACTAAGTTAAGAAAAGAAAAATCACTGTGTTATGTAACACTCAATCTCATTTTCCACAAACATGGAGTTATATTTCTGAAAAGTTCAATTAAAAATGGTAATAGGGCGGTATAAAAAAAAATCAGTTTATTTCAGTCTGCCCCATGCCTTCTCTGTATATGTAGTCGTCACAATATTTTTATTTTTTTTTAAATAGACAATAATCGATATTTAAACCAAGTTTCCTATGCATATGAAACGATGTAATGTTGAAGAGAACTTCTCTAACTGCCTTTCCCTCTGCTCCCTTTCGCCCCCCCCCCCAACTATATATAAGGCTCACTGTTATTTTTCATGAAGAATAAGTGATAGTTATACAAAGTTTCATTAAAGTCGGCAACATGGTCATACAAAAACATACATGGTCTTCTCCCCCCCCCCCTCCGCTCTCTTTTACCCCCGAAACTATATGTAACACTCACTGTAATTTTTTATAAACAGTAAGTGATAGTTATAAAAAAAAATTTCCAATCTTTCTTCATCCACAGCACAAATGTAAATATTCATTTTAAGCTTGTTTTATTATATTCTACAACCTATACAGAAGTAGAGTTGTTTGATATCTCTTATTCATATAATTTTTGGACCCCCGCCTTTGCCACCGCTAACGATTGGTGATCACACGTCCTACAGAAGCCTCGTGATTTCCAATCTTTCTTCATCCACATCATAAATGTAAATATTCATTTTAAACTTGTTTTATGAAATTCTAGAATTTATAAAGAAATAAAATTTTTTATCTTTTACTCATAATTTTTGATGAACCTTCTCACTTCCGCTAACGATTGCTGATCACACACTCCACAGAAGTCTTTTAATTTCTAACCTTTCTCCATCCACAGCAAAAATGTAAATACTCATTTTAAACTTGCTTTACTAGATTGTAGAACCTATAAAGGGGTAGAATTGTTCAGCATCTTTCTCTCATGTAATTCCCCCCTCCCCTCCAGCTCCCTTTTCAACAAGCAATAAACGAAGCACAATCTTTTCCCCTAATTTTCTTCTATATAAATATAAAGCTGATTGTTTGTTTGCTTGCCCAGATTTTTTGTTCGCTATACAAATCTATACCGTTCAACCGACAGCTGCGAAAAATGCCACATTTATTACTCTGGCTAACGCCGTTTTTATTAGCTCATTCGGTAATTGGATCAAAAGATATTAAATAAAAACAACATTTTAATGGCTCCCTACACTCAGATATATGTAACACTCATTGTGATTTTTTTTTTTTTTTTTTTTTTTTTTTAACAGTAAACGACATTTACTCTAAATTTCACAAAATCGGATACATTGTGGTATAAAATAATCATTTTTTTTTTTTTTTTCCCACTGCTTTCGGCTCCCTACTTTCGGTGACTCCCCCCGTTCTCAGATATATGTAACACTTTTTGTAAATTAAGTAGTTATTTACGAAAGATTTCATGAAAATCAGTATCACGTTACTTTTTATAAGATAATTTTTTTTCTGTACGCTACCCCCCCCCCCTCGGAACCCCAGAGCTATATGTAACACTCGTTGTAATTTTCATAGATAGTAAGTAATATAAATAGTTTTACAAATTTTCATGAAAATCGGTAATTTCTTCCCCTCTGCCCCACTAACCTCCCCCTCCCAAGTATGCATAGCACTCATTGCAAATTTTTAAAAATGGTAAGTGATCGTTATTCAAATTTTCATTAACTCTTAATCGGAAATTTGCCGTCTGTGAGGCTGCTGTGTCTACGTACCTACCCTCTACGCAAAAACGAACGTCTCCAGTTTTTATTCATTCTACCTAATCTTTCACCTAATATATGGTGATGTTAATACATTAATATAAAAGAATATGTGTTTAAGTTTACTATTTGTAAACTGTTTAAAGTTTTGTTTGTTTTAATTTTCATAGTAAATTTTACGGTTCTGTTTGTGTAACAATTTCGCATGTTTCTAGTTAAGGGATATATATACTAACCCGATCAGGTTATCATTTTTTTCGGCACTTTGTTAGAATATCATGGGTCGCTGAAGATCCAAGGCATGTTAGAATACATAATTTTTAAGGAAAAAATGCGATAAAATTTTTGAACACTCTTAAATTCTTCTACTTTACGGGCAGATAAAGAATAAAAAAAAAAAAAAAAAAAAAAAAAAATTAACAAATAATTTTACTTTTTATCAGAAACATACCCACTTACCAAAAATGTAGGTATTGACAAAAAAATTCATAACTTTTGAACAAATTAAGGTATTTAAAACGTTCAAATTGCATAATAAAGCTTAAGAATGGCATTTTTACCGAAAAAATCACGGAATTGATGCATAGGTATTTCTTTTATATGTCGGCTCTGAGAAATGAGACAAAGAAAAATGGCTCGGGTCTCTATGGACCTACGATAACCTCAACTGGTTAAGGATTTTCTTAAAAGTAGTAAGATGACATCTTAAGATATAAAATTGAAATAAATAAAATACCTTTATATATATGTGGAGTTATTTCTTTCTTTCTTTCATTTTTTCAAATGTCAAAAATGAAAAAAAAACAGAAAGCCTCATTCTGTTTATAGTTTAATAGAGATACTCCAAGTATATTTAAAATATAAAAACATAAAAATCGAAAATGTTATTTTTTTTTCCTTTAAAGAAATAAAATGCATTATATATATATATATATATATATATATATATATATATATATATATATATTAAAATTTCATTTCTTTAACTTTATCAGATGATAAATTAGTGCTGCGTTTTTCTAGCTTTTCTAGAACCATTAGAAATAAAAAGGCAAATGAAATATTGTTATATGTTTATTTATACTATTAGGTGTTGCATGCTTCGCAGGTCACTATGTTTAAATTAAGACTTAAAATTAAATATAAATTATTAAAATCTACCCATCCGCAAATAAAACAAAACAAAATAAAATGATTGATTGAAAACCTTGTCAAAAACCTCAGTCTTTTTGCTCCTCCCCACCCCGCCGAAGTGGGGGAGATTAAGGTAAGGCACCGTGGGGGGGGGGTAAGACTCTCTCCCCTTTCAACGGTGCACTCTTTGTCATATTAACAGCAAACTAACTCCAAATTTAAAATTTCGTGAAGTTTGGACCATAATTTTTAGTGATAAAGCACCATGGGGGGTAAGGCCCTCCCATCTTCCAACAGTGCAGTCTTTATTATAGTAACACCAAACCAACTCCAAATTTAAAATTTCGAAAAATTAGAACGGTAACTTTCCGAGATAAGGCACCGTGGGAAGTAAGACCCCCTTCTTCAAACAGTCTTTGTTAAACTAATACCCAAACAATTCTAAATTAAATTTTCGTGAAGTTTCGACCATAATTTTTCGTGATAAAGCGCTATGAGGGAGGAGGCCCTGCCCCCTTCCAACAGTATTCTTTATCAAAGTAACACGAAACCAACTCCAAATTTAAAATTTCGAAAAAATGGAATAGTAACTTTCCGAGATAAGGCACCATGGGGTGTAAGACCCCACTTCAAACAGTGCAGTCTTTGTTAACCTAACACCCAACCAAATCCAAATTTAAAATTTTGTAAAGTTTGGTCCATACTTTTTCGAAATAAGACACCGTAGGGGTAAGAACCTCTCCCTATCTATCGGTGCACTGTTTGTCATATTAACACCAAACGAACTCCAAATTTGCAATTTTGTAAAGTTAGGATAATAAATTTCCTAGATAAGGCACCGAGGGGAGAAAGGAGGTAAGACCCTTCCTCTTTCCAACGGTGCAATCTTTGTTATAATAATAGCCAACCAACACCAAATTTAAAATTTCTTGAAGTTAGGACTGTAACTTTTCGAGACATTCCCCCTTTCCAACAGTGCAGTCTTTGTTATAATATCACCCAAACAACTGAAAATTTAAAATTTCATAAAGTTCGGACCATTATTTTTCGAGATAATATTCCGTGGAGTGTAAGACCCTCTCCCCTTCGAAAGGTGCAGTCTTTGTCATACTAACACCAAACCAACTACAAATTTTAAGTTTCGTAAAGTTAATGCCGTAACTTTTCGGTCCACCAGTGGCCGAGCGGTTCTACGCTCAAAGCTGATAGACGTGAAATGCCGGGTTCGATCCAAGATCGCGCTCGTGGGCCTAGCCATTCGGAGTTTTCCGTGGTTCTCTCTGAAACTTGCGTAAATACAGTCTTGGACCCCTTAGAAAGACCTCCACGGAAGGTACTCCCCCCTCTGGCCTAGGACCCAAGAGTAGTCATTCGGCCTTATTCCGCAACACCAACGAGATAAGGCAACGTGGGGTGTAAGACCCTTCCCCTTCCAACTGTGTAATCTTCGTTATACTAACACTAAATCAACCCCAAATTTAAAATTTCGTAAAGTTTGGAACATAATTTTTCGAGGTAAGGCACTATGGGGGGTAAGACCCTATTCCCTTCCAATGGTGTACTCTTTGTCATAATAACACGAAACTAACTCCAAGTTTAAAATATCGTAAAGTTAGGACCACAAATTTCCAACATATGACATGTGGGTGTAAGAACCCCACCCCTCTTCCAATGGTGCATTTTTGTTATACTAACACTCAAACAACTCCAAATTTAAAATTTTGTAAAGTTCGGACCATTATTTTTCGAAATAAGGCTCCTTGAGGAAGGGGGGGGGGGTAGGTAAGACCCTCCCCTTTTCAACAGTGCAGCATTTGCCATACTAACACCGACTATCCCGAAATTTAAAATTTCATAAAATTTTTACCCTAATTTTGGTGAGGGGGAAGGGGATAAAACTCTCCTTCCTTTCAATAGTGCAGTCTTTGTTATACTAACAGCCAACAAACCACAGATTCAAAATTTTGTAAAGTTTCGACCATAATTTTTCGAGATGAAGCTCCGTGCGAACTAAGATCCTCCCTCCCCTTCCAACGGTTCGATTTTTGTCATACTAACACAAAAACTTAAAGTTTCTTAAAAGTTCGGATCATAATTTTTTGAGATAAGGCAAGTTGGGATCAGATCCTCCCCCTTCCAGGAATGAAGTGTTTGTCATACTAACATTTAACTCTAAATTCAAAATTTCGTGTGGATCGAATCATAACTTTACGTCAGAACATCAGCGAAGAAGTTAAATCGATCTCTACCTAAATGTAATTTGAATTCCAAAGTCACAATTACAATATTATAATTATAATTATATCGTCAGTAATTACAATTACATTTATAATTGCGCAAAATAATTAACCATTAAATTACATATAATTGCAATCGTGAATTTTTAATTATAAATACAGAAAAGTAATTATAATTATAACGTTTCTAATTACAATTATATTCTAATTCTATAAAATGATTACCCATTAACATTACACATAATTGTAACTGCAACATTTAATTATAATTACAGGCAGATAATTTTAATTATAATGTTTTTAACTGCAATTACATTTCAATTTTATAAAATGATTATTCATTACATTACATGTAATTGTAACTAAAACTTTTCAATTATAATTATAGTAAAGTAATTATAATTGAAAGCTTTTAGTTACGATTAAAGTAATGATTAATTGCAGATGCTCAGTTACAATTACAAGTAATCATAATTGTAATTGTTTACTGTCAATTGAAATGTAATTCATTACAAATTAATTGAATTGCGATTTTGCCCAACTCTGATCCGCACATCTACGTAAGTGGAAAACTTTTGTTGCAAATAGAACGTCACAAATATTAGATGTTCTTCCCACAAAACATTGGAGACACGTTCCATCTAAAGAAAACCCCGCTGATATCGCTTCTCGGGGCATAGATCCTAAAAGTTTACCTGAATGCAACTTGTGGTGGAATGGCCCAAGTTGGCTACTTTTAGATCCTACACATTGGCCAAATGATGCGCCTAAGTCTAAGGAAATCGAGGATCAAATTTCGGCTGAAAAGAAAGCTGATCTCATTTTGTCTTACCATATTGATACATCTAATGATCTTTATGATCATCTATTCAATAAGTTTTCTTCATTTTTTAAAATAAAACGCATTCTGGCATATTGCCTAAGATTCATAAATAACTGCAAATCAGCAAGTAAGGTTCATGTCTCAACAAATGATTCTTGTTCCTCTCTCACATGTAGGGAAACTAAATACGCCGAAGAGAACATCATTCGATGGGTACAAAATAAATACTTTCACGAAGACTTAAAACGCATCAAGAATCAAAACATTTTGTCTAGAAAAAGTCCTTTACACTCTCCACATCCATTCATTGACCAGAACGGTCTGTTACGGGTGGGAGGTCGCTTACAAAATGCTCAATTATCATTTAACGAAAAGCAGCCGGTAATATTGCCGTCTAACTACAAATTGAGCAACCTTATTATACAAGAGAAACATATTGCACACTTATGCTCTATTAATTTTCTCACCCCATCACATTTTCTTACAGGTGATGTCATGCTTTCACCTGCAGACGAACCATTATCCTGTAGCAGGAATCTCAAGAACCGGTGGCAACATCCTGCAACAAATATCAAGGAAGGAGAATTGTTGATTATCACAGACCACAGCTGCTCACCTTCATCCTGGCCAATTGCTGTTCTCCTTTTATATCAGGACTAGCGTCCTGATAGGGTGGGAGTCATGTTCGATTTCCACCATACAGTCATATTCGATTCCTACCATAATCGAACTCCGCACTCAATGACACTTTCTATTTAACTGTTTTCATCTCAACTTTACTTTTTTCTGTTCAACGGGTACGAACATCTCTACTCGAGCAGAAACCGAAAAGAACAGTTTATTCTTTTTCAATCGCACGGTAACTTGCATGCTATCTTTCACCTTATTCGCAAATATTACTTCATATTATTATTTACGCATTATCTTCGCATTATATTGTTTATCATAAATATTCAACCGCAAGGAACAGTTTAAGTTTATTCTTTTTTCCTCTGCACGGTAGCTTGCATGCTATCTTTCACATTATTCTTTCGCATTAATTCCGCATTGTTACTTCACATTATATTGTTTATTATTTATTCGCAATGATTTATCGCACCTCATGTTTTCCACGCATATTTACAGCTGTGTATTATATGTAATATAGTTTTGTTTTGTGAATGAAAAAACGAGTGTCTTTATTATTATCTTCACATCGCATCAAATTACACAACAACGTTTTAGGGCAGAAATTTTTAAAAGTTATATTTAAAAAACTTTCTACTATAAAAAACATAAAACCTTCGAAACGTATTATTAATATTCTAAAATATTGTTTTGTATAGAATATGATATGATTAACTTTCAGATTTACAGAGCTACAGTAAAATATTCAGACAGATTAAAATCTGTAATTATAATTTAACGGCTGCATTTTCCTTTGCGTGAAGCCTTTTTTCACTTTCCAAAATGCCTAAGAGTAATTTTAAAATCAATCACTCTATCTGTACGTTTTTCACTCCTGTCTGCTGCGTGATAACGGAGGCAAAGAATATTAAAAGTTATTCGATACAACAATTGCGTACAGTTGGAAAGTGTTACTAATCAATGTGTACTGCATGATTTTTCCTTCTTGTTTTTTGTATATATATGTGTGTGTGTGTGTGTAAGTTTAAACAAGAATGAAATATACAAGCAAAAGTTCGTAAGTGATAAGTAAAAAATATTGTCCCCGTTAATAGGATTTATATTAATCAAAGTATTATCCAATTTCAAAAATGCTCATCTATTAATCTTGATTATACATGTTTGTTGGATAACGTACTTTGTAAAAAAAAAAAAATAAAAAAAAATAGTCCAGTTGACATTTTCAGTACAATACCTTAAATAAATCGTCGGCAAACTGTGGCTCGCCAGCCTCATGTGGTTCTTTAGCCCCTTGAGCTTTTAGAAAAGATCGGCTTAGGAATACCCTAATTACATTTATAACAATGAACCAAACGATGTAAATCAAGTTAAAAAATGTTTGATTCTCAAAAGCAATTTTAATTGTTGTACTGTTGACATTTTTCTGTGTTCCAAATTAAGTTTGCCGACCATTGATTTAAATCGAATGTAAAATATTTCACATCTAATAATACTTTATAATGCATAGAACATTTGCGATGAATTTCTGTTATAAAGAGCTGAATGAAGAAATTTAAATATTTGTTAAAAAGAGCCTTTCTAAATTGAAGCTCTTAAGGAAATGAAGATATATAATATCACAACCTTTCTATTCGAACTATTTTTTTTCTTTTTTTATTCAAAATCATCTAAGCAAATGAAATAATTTAACATAAAAGATGTATCATTCAATTTCAGTAGAATGTAATAGATACATTCAATAATTAATTGTAGAATGCAATATCTTTTCTTAAGGTTTTACATTTTCAAACAAGATAATGCATTGCCTTTGAAATTATTCATTGCTTTTAGATTTTAACGATGTTCAATTTTAGAATATAAAAGCGTGCATGTATTTTTCAGTAAAATGTCTCTATACAATATTGCTATTTCGAATTTGTAAGCTCTAAAGGAATAAGGAGATATAAAGAGATGTACTATTTATTTTCAATTTGTGAGTATATTTTATAAACAGTCGTTTGAACAAAATTTTATTTTTATCATCCAGACAAATAAAAGGGAATTCTAAGTGATTCAACATAAAAAGGCATAACGGTCAGTTTTATTAGATTATAATCCATGCATTGAATGATAATTAGTATACTATATTATTTATTTATTTATTTTATTTATTTCTTTATTTCTTTATTTCGTTGTTGTTAAGATTTTATACTTTTTAATGATATAATGTATTTGCATAAAATGTTGAACAAAATTTCATTTCTGTTATTCTAAATGAATAAAATATGAGTAATTTTGTTTCAATTAAGCGAAAATCAATGTATGAAAAGTTTTTAACTGCAACCACACATATGCAGTAGAAATTGAAAACATTGAGTACACAACAGAAGTATTGAATTTGTAATAACAGTCAGTCTTTCTTAATTTATTTTTTTTTGTACCGTATTTGAAGTTCCCAGAATTATTTTGTACTAGAGTTATTCTTTTATGCATAGATTTAAATCAATATATGAAAAAAAACAGTAAATTATTACAGATATCTACGTTTAAATGGCTTCTGACACGAGCAGAAATAATCAATACTATTGAGCTTGTCAAAAACAGCCACTGTTTGTAAAAAAAAAAAAAAAAAAAAAAAAAAAAAAACATTGAATTCCATTTTCAAAATTCACTTTTGCAATTTACTTGAATTTTGAAATTATGATATTTAGTTAAAGTATTTAAAAATTGTTTATATGAATGAAAATCCTAGTTTCAATACATTGCCCTAATTTCTGGCGTTTGACTTTTTTTTTTCCACCAGTGTAAGTTCATGTTTAATGCATCGTATTTACAGAAGCTAAGAGAAAAACTTCTTGGATACTTCTTAGGCTTTTATTAATAACAATATTATTTAAGAAAATAAATCTCTATTGATTAAGCTTTATTTAAAACGAAGCACAAAGTCACAACAATTTTTTAATAATTAATTTTAATTATAACAAACAAATATTACTCATCAAAATATGGTGACAGTTGCTTGTTAATGTATCGGCTCGATTCGCAGCCATTAATATTATTTTAAAAAATAATTTTCTAAAGATAGCGTAAAATTTCTATCATAAATTATTATTAAAAAGCATAGTGTGAATAGAGAGGAAATATCTCATCTTCTATGGCACTATCATCTTTAATCCCACGCTACTGAATCATTAGCACAGAACTCACTGATATTTAAACATCAAAGAGATGCAGGATCGGAAATAAAAAAAAATTACTAATTAAATTCCTAATTAGCACGAATTGCCCATTGCGCTGCACTAGTGCGATGTAAAACCCAATCAATCAACCAACTAACCTATTTAGCATGATTCTACATGGAATGAAATAACAAAAAAAATCAGAGACAAAAAAAGAAAGAAAGAAAAGATAAGAAAGAACCTAATTAAATTCCTAACCGCGCAATTTTTCAATGAAATACATTGAAAATTCATCAAAACAAAAATCTGCTGAATTTATACTTATATTTATTGAAATACTATTTATCGTCTTTCATATGAAAATGTGACATCATTTACCCGAAAAGCGCCATTTTGTTCATCAAAATCAATCGATGTAAATGAAAGAAGAAAAATGAGCTGTCTAAAGTCATCTATATTTGAGTGGCAATAAACAATGAATGAACATTTTAAAAGTAAAGCTATATATGCTCAGCTTGTAAGCCTCTATTGAAAGAGACGACAAATTATAAAATTACGCTATGGCGCATGCACATAGCAAACATTTTTCTACCAAACTTGCGTTTTTAAAAAAGATTCAAAAATTTCTCAGTTGAATGTCAACCACAAAAGACCTAAAGATATCGTTGTTTTTTGTAAATAATCCTTTATTTTAGTTATAATTTTGATCACAGTAATTTAAAGCCATTAAAAATATTTTTTAATGTGGAAGGTAGTCAAAAACGTTTCCGAAACCAGTCAGAATCAGACTCTCTATTGTCGCTTCTCTACTTGCATACTCTCTATCTATGCTAAGCTATGTTTGAACTTTGGTAAGCCTTCATAATCCATTCAAAGCCTATTTTAACTGTACTTTCAAATATCAAATATATTTCAATCCAATAATACATATTGAGTTAAGAAAGATTGTAATACAATCTTGTCGTCCAATCGTCTGGCCATGGTTTCACAATGGTTGAAAGATCACTCATTACCAATAAATATTTTTTTTTTTTTTTTCATTATACTACTTTATTTTTTCTCAACATGACGAAAATATATATAAGGTTATTTCTAGGTTACTATTTTATTTGAATTGTAATCTGTGTATCATTTTAAGCGTTAATATCCTAAAATGAAATAATGCAAAATGTCGGAATATAGAAAATAAGAACAATTTTGAGTTCAAAATTTGACCGAAAATATTGTTCTAATTTATTTCAATTTAGATATAAAAAATTTTTTTTAGACATTTAGTAGTAAGATTCAGAATTTTATTAGTGCCGTATCAATAGTAAACAATACGAAAGTTTTGTAACTTAATAGAATCAAATTCCTAAAAATGTTGGTTGCAGCTACATTAGTTTAACTTGGAACCAGGGTTTTGGCAAAACTTTCAACATTATTTTCAGTATCGCCAATTTCAGGGACTATTTTATTTAATAACAGTCACTAATCTTTAATTGTAATGATTATCTAATTGCGTCGAAGATTAATCCTCTATCATGTATATCAAACCAGTCTTCAAAATTATTGGTGAATATTGAATAAAAATGTCCCTAAATTTGGTAACATTGATTAATTTTGCTGTGTAACATTAATGGATGCAAAAACAGATTTACAATTTTGGAAACTATCATTAGGATTTCACTCATATATACTGCAAACTATCACTATTATCTGTTCCTTGAAATATGTTCAAATCGTGACCATAAACGGCACTTCACTCTAACAATACGAACTGTAATGCTTTAATAATTATAATCTTTCAAATGCAGCAAGTTTTATGTTCAAAAGTTGTTAATGCCCATTAATCTAACAATCCCTTAGAGATAATATACTGCGCTATGTTTTGTAATAAACGGCTTCATGATGAAACATCCAGTTTGCTGGCGACATTTGTGGAAAACCCATTAATCATGTCCTTCCGTGGAGTATAAAAATTGTGATGGCATGTTCTCGGACCACTGTTGTAAAGATTTTCTTGTACAGATATGTAGCGAAGTTTTTTTTTTAGTTAGTGGCAGGTAGATGAAATGTTAATAGAAGTTTCCATTTCGATGGCCTCCACTAGGCCGTATTTTCGTACAGATGAAAAAGACCTCCTCTACTTGCGTTGATTGCCGCTAGAAATATTATTTACAATTCTTCCATTAAATAACCAAGATTCGATCCAGAGGTGTTAAAAAAATGAAATTCAGAGATCAATAAAGATTTGACAAAAATGTGCACAGTTTTCTTTATTGACTTGCTGCATAAAATAAGGAGGGAAGGTGCCCCTAACGTATAAATATTTTAGGAACTACATCCGTATCTTCTAAGCAGGAGCGATCAGAGAAGAATGATGAAGTTTCAGCCAAATTCAAATTATTGTTACATATTGGCATTTAATTTTATCGCCAGCAAGAACACATAAAAAGTGGCTTTTTAAAGATACGTTACTCTGAAATTAAGCTAACAATTTTGAATACAGAGTAGGATTGCCATAATATGATAACCCTATCAAAAATCACAAATTTCGCCAGAGATTCATCCTGAGAAAACTTAACCGCAATATAGCTTTAATTTAATTGTGTTCAAGGATATTTTGTCTAACTGAATAAATTACGTTAGGAATAAGGCTACTGTGATTTAGGAGGATTATAAATAAAATGGGCCATGTGTTATTCTTTATGATAGGAAATCATTATGAGAATATGCTAGGAGATTGATTATCTTTTACATTTTTTTTTTTTTTTTTTTTACTGATAGAGGAAGAATTCGGCAGTTACTAAAGATTAATATTGAATACACGAGCGAATTATTATAAAAAGCGATAAAATAGATTTGAATTAAAATTAAATAGAGAATTTTTAAAATATATGTGATTTCTACATCACATATTTCTCCCCTTCACCCAGAAAAAATTTTACGAAGGAAGAAAATTTTTTTTATATGTTCTTGCTGTTACATGAGTAAAATATTTATTATAATACTAGATGATATTACTGTTGTACGAGTGTAATTTTCTCTAAAAAAGTAAAAATATAAAGAACTTCAATGAATATTATACGAGGCACACATTCCATACAAAATATAAGAAATAAAAAATATAGTCATGACATAAAATAATTTTAAAGGATCCACATCAAATTATGCATAATCTTTCGCATAATAAAAACAGCTGTATCATATATATATTAAAATATCTGGACATATATAATAGTCCACATTATATTTACCCTTATTTGGTAAATTCAAATGACCTGTATATATATATAGATATAATATTTATTAATAAAACAAGCATATGCATTTATTTAACATTGGGCCCAACAAAACAGGTCACAAATCAGCTTATCTGACAATAATATGCTTAAATTTGAGCTCTTTTTTTTATGTGTATATATAATTTTTTTTAAATAACATTTATGCATACATTTAGAAAACATGATATAAACGCATAATATATACGCAGCATAGTAGCAACATATAAGCATTGGTAATTAAGTGTGTTAATAATAATTAGGCATGACTGAATTATGATAAGAATTGACATAAAAGGTTTTTTTTTTTTTTTTTTGCATAAATTGTTGGTCTTTACATAGGTGAGAGAAAATGAATATTTAATAAAATATGATAATGTTAATTAAATAAAGTGACATAAAATAATGCCTGAGGTAAAAACAATGTGCATGTTAAATCCCTGTAGTGTAATGTGAATTTCTTTTTTTTACTACTTTTTCTTTTTTTATATTTAAAATAAAAGATTTTTTTTTTTTTTTTCATGTATAAAAGTGTTAAGTATACTTTTAATAATAATATAATTTACAAATATTTAAAATGTGAATGTTCATGCTGTAATTGTAATCGAGGGAAAATATTAATCATCTGTGCAAGAGTCTAGAGTGAATATATTTTTTTACAGTTTCAAGCTAAGGCAAATCAATCATGCAAAATGATTGATCAACAATTTACCAACGAAGCTTAAGTAAATTTTATGTTACGTGTAAAAAATGTGTAAACATGAAAATATGTGTGTGAATGTGTGAAAAGGAAGCCTTATTGAAACCTATAAATATCACAAAAATACAATTGCACTAAATAAAAATATTATGGACAATTAAAAAAGTGTGAATCTGTAACGATTATTAAAACTTTTGATTTGTAAAAAATGTAATCATAATGTGTCCAAAATTATCATTAAAAATATTTACACCTGGTTATAATTTATTGAAAAAATTAATTATGTATGAAGTGTGAATGTGTAAGTGTGTTATAATTATCATAACATATTTATTTTTAATTAACCTAATAAGAGGAAAACTGTCATGTAATGTCCAAATTTTAGTGCCAAAGATTTAAATATATAATATATACCTTTTATAGTTATGAAGGTTCTTTGACAAAAATTGGGCAAACAAGTTTAAAAAGTGAAGGTAATATGAAAATGTGTGTAGCGTGAACTGTAATTTGATAAAAAAAAAAAATTATCTCATGCGTAAATGTTCGAAGTAAGTGTTTTTTTACAGTTACTGGACAAGGCAAATCAATCACACATATGATTGATTAAACATTTACCTAAAATAATTGTAAGGTAAATATCTTTTTTTTTTTTTTTTTGTGTATAATGTGTAAACATGAAATAATTGTGTAAACGTGTTTATAAAATTTCTGAAAAACGAGAAACCTTGCCAAATCTAACCTATAAATACTACAACATAAAACAATTACACAGAGAAACCTCTTAAATCATCAAAAGTTAAATAGTTCTTTTTTTTTTTTTTTTTTTTTTTACACAATAGTCTTTTTTTTTTACAGAAAAAAAAGGTAAGTGTGAAACTATGATCTGTGGTGATCATTATTGTAAATTTTTGAAAGATGGTTATTTACAAAATTTTGTAAGTGTTATGTCTACAAATGTATGTGTACAAATTTCGGTTAATTGTTAATACACCATGAAGTAGAAAAATAATGAATATATTCATACATACCAAATCTATATACACCATAAAATGTAAAATCTGCAAATACATAAACCATTCATTTGTGAAAGCATGTGAAAAATATTGAGAAATATCTGTGTTAATTTGATGTGTTAAATTGATGTGTTTGTAAAAAATGTAAGATAACATGAGTAACTCAAATAATTACATTTAACAATTTAAAAGATGAAGTATATGTGATGTTTATATATGTATTAAAATAAATTTGATGTTTGTGAGGGATAAAATATTATTGATTATAACCATAATTTGTAAATAAATATAACATGTTGAAAGAACATATAAATGGATAGTGTGTGTGTGTGTATGCGCAATTAAATTGAAGTGCCTTGAGTGAAACAAGATGATAGGATAAATAAATTTTCTTTATTCCGAAGCACCAAATTGCATAAATAGGTATAAATATGTGTAAATATATAACAACAATACTAATGTGCAAAATTTACACCATCAATAATAAACAAAGTTGAAGAAAAAAGGTCATGTAAAATTTATATTTACTGAAAGTGTGTATAAACATTGCCAAAAAAATACGTGTGAAACAAAAATTATATATGTGAAGTAACTATGTAAATGGAAAAATGCCAATACATAATTTTTAGAAAACAAGAAAAATGTGACACTGGAAAAATGTAATTAGGTATATTATGTATACATGTATAGTAAAACTTGTAAGTTGAAATGAAAAGATCCTTTAAAAATATTGAAAAGAGAAAAACTATATATGAACAACTATTTGAAATGTATGAAATAAATATAAAATTAACAAATAGTTATCGATAAATTTATAACATTAGCATTAAAATATTTTTTTGTTGTTGTTGTCGTTGTTTATTTGTTTATTTGTTTATTATTATTTTTTTTTTAATCTATTATTTTTTTTAAGATACTACGAGGTAAGGTCATGTGAATTAATGTTAAAGATGCATAAATTATCATCATTATCATTACTATTATTATTGATTTCTCTTTACGAATCAATAACTATATTTTATAACAATAGAATAACAAAAGCACTCAAATTAAATTATTGCCGATCAAGTGATATGTGAACACATGACATGCCAAATAATTAAGTCAGAGAAAAGTGTGTAAACTCCGAAGAAAAAATGCCTGAATAATTGGGTTGTGAGGCCAATTATAACATGCCTTAGTGAGTGAAATGTGTAAAAACGTGTAAAAATGTGGAAAAGAACTATTGAAAAAATTTGCCATTCAACCGGACCCCAAATTAGTGAAATGACAATGATGTTCTGACTCAAAAATAACATGTATAAGAACACATGTACATAATCAGCAAAAATATATGCAGTAAGAAACACATAATTTTGTTACTTACTTGTGATTTTTTTTTTTTTTTCAAATTAATATAAGTAATACTTTATTGCACTTTACTTTATTTATTTATTTGATTCTTTATTAATTCACCATGCCTTCCTTTATGTCATTTTACATTGAAGTAAGTAAGAGGAAAAATCTTCAAAAATATGTAAAATTTAAATTGGCACAACTACCTTGCAAACATGTAATAAGAAACATTTAAATGAACTTAGATTTACATCATTTTACCAATAACATTTAAATCAAAATGTAAATTTAATTAAGTTCATATTTTAACCATAATTTACTTCAACATGAAAAGGAATATATGTAAATAACAGTATAATTTGTGTATTACTGTGTTACGAAATACTGTCATTAAAAATTGAGCTCAATTTGTAAGAAATTTTATACATATTCTTTTATATGCTCATGATTATAAAAATATATCTGGATTTCTTTTTTTTTTTTTTAATATATTCACAGCATACATCGTGGATGTATTTTAAAAATGTGACATGTGAAACTAACATGTGGGTGTAAATTGATAAGAAAATATACCATTCACTGTATGTCATTCCAACAATTTCAAGTAACAAAATGAGACTATTTTTTAAAATTTAAAAATATATGATTGATTAGTCTAAAAACAATGAACAATAATCTAATATTAAATATTTATCCACACAGAAGAAACATCTACAAAATCAAGTAAAAAGAAATACTTACCACAGTAATTACCAAAATCATATCGGCATTTTAAAACATTTTGAACAAAAGTTTATTTATTTTCTTACGTCTTACTGTTTATTATAATATACTTTTTCTTTAATCAGAGGTATGAAAAAAAATTATTCTTAAGAATATAATATTTTAATACGAAAATTACTCTGTAAATATGCAGAAATATAAAAATATATATCCTTATTTAAAAATATTTACTATTTTTATCTTATATAAATTGATTTAAAAATGTATAAGAAAATTATATAAGCAGTATTTAAATATTATTATTATTTTTTTAAATAACATTGCTACCATTATTTATAATTATCTATTTTAACCATATTTTAGTTGAATATTGCCTGAAAAGAAATATGAAATAAAACAAAGTAAATAACTTGTGTCTTGCCAAAAATACAACAAATTTCATTATAAAATTAAGAAAAAAGAATTTTCAAAATAAAATAGTATGATAAGATTTAAAATAAGTTTAAAAATCAAATTAAAATTTAGTAGTAAATCTTGCTGTTGTATTAAAACATACTATATACATATATGAAATTATTAATATTATTACATAATATATCTGTTTCAATCGAATCCAACAGGTATATGGATTATTGCATTAAAAATGGATGTGATAAGGAAAATTATCAAAATATGCCAAATGATTTTCAACTTGTTGTGTAAAATTTATCTTTGTACATGGCAAAACGATCCAGCCGTATATTTCCATGCAAAGGTATATGCAACACAACAAAAACACTGCATTCCCGCGCGCTTGAGATTGCAAGAAGAAAATCAATTGAAAATTAAAAATTTAAGTTGCTTACATTATAAAAACTGATGAATATCATTAATATGTATATTTTTTTATTGCCAATAGATAGAAATGAAAATAAACATTCAAGTAATAAAATACAAAATTTAATTAATATAAAAATTGTGGCAAGTTTTTTTTTTTTTTTTTACCCATTATTTTGTTAACAAAATGTATATATAGCCATACCTAAAAATAAAATTTTAATATGTTTGATAGCAGAATATGTATGCAAACTGCTATAGCAAAAATAGAATAAATATAAAAAATGAATGTATATATATATTTTTTTATATCAAGAAATGAATGTATATTTATCATCTCAAGAAATATATATCAAATAAAAACTGCTGTATTAAAAACAACATATGAATAAAATGTATCTATATACATCATACCAAGTAATAAGGAAGCACATAATAACTCCCATAAAATATAAAATAAAATAAAAGCAATTAAAACATTTCAATAATAAAACATCAAATATGAAATATCTCATCTTTAAATGATATGTGTATAAATATTAAAAGAGTTTTTCTCTTTACATATACATATCATATATATTTTTCTTTTAATATATTGAATTATTTCCTTGAATAATAATAAAAATTGAAGTAGTTGAAATACTAAACTAACTATATATTTTATATCATCATTATTATTATAACTTTTTTTTTTTTAGAAATTATTAGCATTAAAATATTTAAATGCTATATTAGAGATTAAAAAAGTTAGACATAAAACATAAAAGCAACTACCTTTTTCTTTGATGATCCATAAAAGCGGTAGCTAAAGATTCGATAAATCGATATATTTATTTAACTCGATAATTTAAATTCGCAAATCCTGGAACCATTAATACGAAAAAGTACAGCGAATGTATTGACTGGAGCATTTTTAACTTACGAAACAGCAGTTCTCCTTTGCAGGATCAGAGTTCAAGACAAACACGAAAGTCGCTGACCGAAATAAAAACGTCCATACGAAAGAAACACTGTTAATAATTCGATTCGCATATTATCTCCAGGAATATGGTAAATCTTCTGACACATATTAAATAATAAAATCGGATAATCGAAGATGATTGTATTATCTTGAGTTAAAAACAGTTCGGAAAACTCCAGCTAATGAAGTTCAAAGATGATCACTTTCATATAGTAGTTTCATATAGTTTTGATCAAAATACATGAACCATGTAAAAATGCATTCAAATATCTTCATAAAATCACACGGCGAAAAGTTCAAAAATATCCAGTGGAGTAATAGAAGTCGATAAATTTCTAAATTTCTTTTTTTTAAATCCAATTGAAAATATTTAGTCGCAAAAAGTCATTTTTAGACAAAAATATATATTTCCATCTATAAAGCTGCTTATTATATGCATAAATATATTTGAAAGTCTATTTTAGCACATACTTTTTGTTTATTTTCTTGGGGTACTTTTCTTGAAGACACCAGTTCAAAAGCAAAGCTTAAAAGAATAACGAGGATCGTCATAAAAATAACTTGTCAGAAGTTCATAAATCCAGTAATAATGTTTATAATTTTATCCAAAGATAGCAGATAATTTTATTATTTATTTCATCAATATTAAAATAATTTTGTTTCCTTGGGGGCACCTCCCCGAAATAAATGCAAGAACACCTCTGGTTCCTAAAGTACTTGGCATCAGGTTTGTAACGTTGATTTTCTTGTACAGTAGGTAAGATAATATTTTGCAGTTAGTAGCAGGTAGATGAAATGTTAATAGAAGTTTCCATTTCGATGGTCTCCACTAGGCCGTATTTTCGTACAGATGAAAAAGACCTCCTCTACTTGCGTTGATTGCCGCTAGAAATATTATTTACAATTCTTCCATTAAATAACCAAGATTCGATCCAGAGGTGTTAAAAAAATGAAATTCAGAGATCAATAAAGATTTGACAAAATTGTGCACAGTTTTCTTTATTGACTTGCTGCATAAAATAAGGAGGGAAGGTGCCCCTAACGTATAAATATTTTAGGAACTACATCCGTATCTTCTAAGCAGGAGCGATCAGAGAAGAATGATGAAGTTTCAGCCAAATTCAAATTATTGTTACATATTGGCATTTAATTTTATCGCCAGCAAGAACACATAAAAAGTGGCTTTTTAAAGATACGTTACACTGAAATTAAGCTAACAATTTTGAATACAGAGTAGGATTGCCGAAATATGATAACCCTATCAAAAATCACAAATTTCGCCAGAGATTCATCCTGAGAAAACTTAACCGCAATATAGCTTTAATTTAATTGTGTTCAAGGATATTTTGTCTAACTGAATAAATTACGTTAGGAATAAGGCTACTGTGATTTAGGAGGATTATAAATAAAATGGGCCATGTGTTATTCTTTATGATAGGAAATCATTATGAGAATATGCTAGGAGATTGATTATCTTTTACATTTTTTTTTTTTTTTTTTTTACTGATAGAGGAAGAATTCGGCAGTTACTAAAGATTAATATTGAATACACGAGCGTATTATTATAAAAAGCGATAAAATAGATTTGAATTAAAATTAAATAGAGAATTTTTAAAATATATGTGATTTCTACATCACAACCACCTCTAGGGGTGTGTCCCAGACCGTCGAGAATTGCCCATCTGCGCAGCACTAGTGCGACGTTAAACCCAACCAACCAACAACAACACAAGATAACCACGAAAAATAATTGAGAATCATCTCTTGTAGTTATCACTTACACTTACAAAATTAATTCAGTGGACACTTAGAAAATTAATTCCCGGACTACCTTTAGGGATGAGCAGACTGTGGCCAATTGCCCATTGCGCAGCACCAGCGAAACGTAAAACACAACCAACCAACCAACTATACGCTTTTAAGTTTTCGCGCTCAATCGGGAGTCGACGTTATTGAAGAATATCGCAGTAGATCTGTCAACATGTCATTTCTTAAATTTTTATATAAAACGATGACTCATATTTATTTAGGAGGTCTCATATTGTTATAAGGAATCGCGGAATAATAACAAAGGTATTCATATCGTTTTGGTGTAAACTGTAATTATTGTAATTTAAATTCCTTCTTGTTTTAAAATAAAATCTTTATTTTTATATGTTTTGGGATTATGATAATAATTTTTTTTTATTTACTACCCGTTACCCTGTCTCTGGAATAAAATGGGTATCTAATAATAAAAAATGTTCAGACATTTAATATTAAAAAATAAGAATAAAATAATATGGTATCAATAATAATAAACCCATTGCATAAATTCACCGAAACAGTTTTACATATTTATTCTTTTACAAGTGAAAATAATTAATAAACACAAAAAAGTGCTATTTCTACCCATTTTACTTCACCCCCACACTATATGTTTTTACTCACTATTTATTATATTTGTGCTATAGAGTTTGTTGCACTATTTTGTATAAACGACTTAATGATAATAGCACTTTTGATGATGCATAAATTTCCCGTATTATTATGAAGGAATACACTGGTAAAATAGTGATAAAGGATCAAAGTCATTGAGGTGGTTGGCCGTGCACATTGCACTGTTCACAATAATCCAGAGTTCGTTGCTGACATTAAAATATTTTATTTATCTTCACTTCGTAACAATATTGCTTGTAATTAAAGAATTCAACACTAATGATATACATCAGAAATATTCTTTTGAAAAGAATCAAGATGTTCCTTTTCTAATACAATATATGAATACATGAAAATGAACAGGATGGACACGGGGAGAGAAGTATTCAAAAGTTACGTCTTTTCAGCAGCAGAGAAGATGCAGAAGTGATGAAATTGTTGGCTGGATACATTACCCAAAACCACATAAAAAATTAAGCCAAGGCAACACCCAACTTTTTCAGTTACAGCTAATTTAGTGTAACTTTTTAAAATATATTGGCGATTGATTTCGTAGCCAAAAATCCGTTATCAGTTCGTGAGAATCTGGCAAACCAACCTTAACTCTTGACCACAAGAATTTTATCGTTAAATTTTTATTCATAAACTTTAGTCAAAGAAGAATACGCGATTTCTATTTTTACGTCGCAGATGTGAGATCTGTTCAATGTTCAAAATGACATCAGGAAACATTTTATTCTGTTTTATTTAATTGCGATGAAACGAATTGTTCTCCACAGAATTAAGCGATTGAAAGATCATCTCTTTCTTTTATTATTATTATTTCTTTTAAATGAAAGGAATAGTATGGCTTGCTCTTTTTGTAAGAAGGAATAAAGAATGAAACCGCATATATTAACTCGCTTTTTATATAGATAGAAAATGAATTGGGAAAGAATTAAATTCATCAGAAATGTAATACATAATTTAGAATATGTGATTTTCGATATCATATATTTATGGCCATACACAGATCTGTACTTGCATTTAAGTACTATTTATATAATCGAAATTTTGTAATTCTTTCGGACAGTGCACCTTTAAAAAAATATAAGAAAACAACAAATCCTGCAGACATTACCACTAGATGGCTTATGGACCTTTCTGAATATTCTTATTCTTTTGAACATATACCTGGTTCTAGCAATATTTTAGCTGATTATTTGTCCAGATGTAACTTAGATGAAAATCAAGAAAACCTTTCTACTAATCCGAAGATTGTTTTTGAAGAAAATCTTCCTGTCATTCAAAATGATCCTGATAAGGTGAGTACAAATGATCATGAAAATTATGAAAAAGGTAAAAATAATTATCAATTAAACTTTCTTATTTCTGGCCAAAATGGTAATAAAGATCCCCTCCTGGAAATATCAAATAACACTTTTGTATTCGAACAGAAAAATGATGATAAATTGTCTCCTATATATAATGAAATTTTAAGAAAAGGATCATCTAAAAAATTTTCTAATTTCTTTATACATCCTGATACTAAAGTTCTAATGATAAAAAAGTATGACACTTGCAATGACACATATACTTACTGTATTGTTGTGCCAGAAATATTAAAAGCTAAAACATTAACTATTCCTCATTTATCACACTTCGGATTCACAAAAACTTACGAAATTTTATCATCTAGATTTTTTTGGAGAGGAATGTACAACGACACATTAAATTTTGTTGCATCTTGTACAAATTGTTTACAATCAAAACATCATCGTATACTTAATGCACCTTTACAGCCAACCTACACACCGAAATTTCCTGGACATACTATATCTACTGATTTGTTAGGTCCTTTCGAAAATGGTCAATCCATATTGACCGTAATTGACCATTTCTCAAGACATGCAGAACTTTATCCCTTAACGGATACATCTGCACAAAAAGTTGTTAAATGTTTATTTTCTTACATATCCACACATGGTCGTCCATCTGTAATTCTTTCAGATCTTGGACCCCCAATTCACGTCACATGTTTATAACAATTTCAACGACACACTAGGTATCAAAATTTTACACTCTTCTGTTGCTCATCCACAGAGCAATGCTATTTCTGAAAGAATAAACAAAAGTATAAAATATTCCATAAAAACACTCCTACAAGAAGGACACACATTTGTAAATGCTATCAATATTCATAAATCTTTGTATAATGGATCAAAACATTCGTCTACACAATTTTCACCAATTTTCCTACACTTTGGCAGAGAATTATCGTTAATTTTTGATACATATGATTCTCAGTGCAACCAACCATTCCTTGATAGAAATGTTGATGTTTATAAACTAATCCATGACCTTGATAGACTTTATCATAAAGCTTACAGTAATATTAAAATGTCTCAAGAAAGAAGCTATAACTATTATCAAAGAAAAACAAAGTTAAGAAACATTTTCGAAAAAGATATAGTATATTTAAAATCTACTGACAGATTTAGACTTAAATATTATGGTCCTTTTATTGTATTTAAAAAGCATTCACCAGTTGTATTTTCAATAAAAAGAATAAACTACCCTGATGAGTCTGCATTTAAGGTACACGTGGATAGACTGTTGCTAGCTCCACCCAGAAACACACATTTAGTTGATAACTGTGCTACAAATGATCAAAACACTTTTCAAAACATATCAGCACCTACACACTCATATAATCTACGTCCAAGACAAAAATGCACACCAAATAATTTCAATGCTATTCCAAAATCTACACACTCATATAATTTGCGTCCAAGGAAAAATAAGGCAAATCCTTAAAAAAAAAAAAAAAGTGGAACGAGTTACCATTGCAGGGGTACCACTGCAGGGGTAAACTTATTGTCATTAAAAAATCATATACTCGTAAATGACCTTACACTTTATTTATTTAATATTTATAATTTGAAATTTTATTTTACAATCAATATATCAGTTTCTCAAAAGATATTCTTAACAGCATTTATATTACATAGTTAAAAAAAAAAGGAATATGTAAATATTTTGCTGCAATTCCCGAAGGCCAAGGGAACTTTGTTGTGCTTACTGCATCATTGCATGCCATTATTGGCGGGCCCACTTTTTGCATGTTCAAGGGTGCAATTGACATAACAGTAATTTACTCTAAAATGTTGCATATTCTTTTATTCAAATCGATATATTTGACATATTTTCTAAAAAAAAAAAAAAAAAAAAAAAAAAAGCAGCATTGATATGTCTATAGTAAGTTCTTATATTTTATTTTCAATTTCTTTATTACTTTTTGTATATGTTGCAATTAATATTTTTACATCTGCTAATAATTAATAAGGTGTAAAAATATCTCATATATTTTTCTTATGTATATATGTGTTTAATGTTTGTTACATTTTATTATACCGTTGGTAATTTATGTGAAAGATTTTTAATCAATTCAGTTAGTTTCATGAAGAGCAACGAATAGTGATATATATCACATATGTTCAAGTTAACAAGGCACTATATAATTATGTGCTGAATTTTTAATACAATTTCACAGAATTTTTTTTCAATAATATTTGAAATCAATTACTTGTAAAAAAAAAAAAAAAAAAAAAAAAAAAAAAAAAAATCAAGATATTTTATATTTCAAATGAAAAGTATCAGTAAGCCATAGTTTAAAAATAGATAAATAGATATTTTAAATAATCTGAAGGTGCATGTGTCTTTTGGGGAATGTTTGAATTGCCATAGTTATTGTCAAAGATATTTTTAAATTATTCTATTGCTTCATAGATGTCAAAGTTTCACTCATTCTCGCATTCTCTTATGGGACACATAATCCTTCCTTCAAAATTCATACATTTTAAATTATCTACACATTTATTTTTTTATATACACATCTTGATTTCACTTTTTTTTACAGTTGGTTCACAGATTAAATTATTAGGTGGAAGGCCATAATTTGTGCTATAGAGTTTGTTGCACTATTTTGTATAAACGACTTAATGATAATAGCACTTTTGATGATGCATAAATTTCCCGTATTATTATGAAGGAATACACTGGTAAAATAGTGATAAAGGATCAAAGTCATTGAGGTGGTTGGCCGTGCACATTGCACTGTTCACAATAATCCAGAGTTCGTTGCTGACATTAAAATATTTTATTTATCTTCACTTCGTAACAATATTGCTTGTAATTAAAGAATTCAACACTAATGATATACATCAGAAATATTCTTTTGAAAAGAATCAAGATGTTCCTTTTCTAATACAATATATGAATACATGAAAATGAACGGGATGGACACGGGGAGAGAAGTATTCAAAAGTTACGTCTTTTCAGCAGCAGAGAAGATGCAGAAGTGATGAAATTGTTGGCTGGATACATTACCCAAAACCACATAAAAAATTAAGCCAAGGCAACACCCAACTTTTTCAGTTACAGCTAATTTAGTGTAACTTTTTAAAATATATTGGCGATTGATTTCGTAGCCAAAAATCCGTTAGCAGTTCGTGAGAATCTGGCAAACCAACCTTAACTCTTGACCACAAGAATTTTATCGTTAAATTTTTATTCATAAACTTTAGTCAAAGAAGAATACGCGATTTTTATTTTTATGTCGCAGATGTAAGATCTGCTCAATGATCAAAATGACATCAGGAAACATTTTATTCTGTTTTATTTAATTGCGATGAAACGAATTGCTCTCCACAGAATTAAGCGATTGAAAGATCATCTCTTGCTTTTATTATTATTATTTCTTTTAAATGAAAGGAATAGTATGGCTTGCTCTTTTTGTAAGAAGGAATAAAGAATGAAACCGCATATATTAACTCGCTTTTTATATAGATAGAAAATGAATTGGGAAAGAATTAAATTCATCAGAAATGTAATACATAATTTAGAATATGTGATTTTCGATATCGCAATATTTTTAATAGTTTCTAAAACAATCACTAAGACTGATGTTGCGGAATATATCAGAATTGTTTTAGCTTTACGAATTATCAGAGCAATTTCTTATAGTGTTACTTGTAACTACTGAAGCGTTAATTAATAGTATTACTTATCAATACCATCATTTAAATACTGTACAACTTTATATCATTCTATGAATACATAAATTGAAATTATCGGAACGTTAAAATCAACTTTTACAAAAGTGAAATTGTTCATGAATTGTTAGCATAATGTTCAAAAAGCTCTTAAGTATCATATAAATGTGGATATGTATGCAAAGTATATTCCCTGTAGAAAACCAAAGACTTGTTTATTAATTAAATCTAAAATAAAATTTGTATCACTAGAAGATTTTTTTTTCATGAGTGCAAGAGTAATAAACATAAAAATAGATTGTTTGTTACAAAATTATGAAATAATGGAAACAAAGTTCTGCAGTAACTGCTTTGCATGAAATGGGATGACATTACGAGAAGTAATAGACTTACTGAATTATACCGTCGTAATACAATATTTAATGTCAGCAAACTCAGACTTATGAGCATTTAATTCAGAATTGTAAGAACGTATATAACAATTAACTCTGTGCATCTTATGATGACCTCCTTCTTCACATAAAATAAGGTAATTTTTGAAAAAAAATCGTTATACGGTTTAGTATAACGTTAGGTTACATTGTTTGCATATATAGGTTACATTGTTTCTAAAGTTTCATTGGAGTAATCTTGGTTTCCTTTGGAGTAATGACTATTGACTGATGAACTATAATACTAAAATAATAATAATAGCAAAAACTACAGCGTTAAAAGCAAAGTCGAAGGAAGGTTTTACCCATATAGCACACTAGGTTCCAGAGACGTCTCAAGTACATCGCAATGTCTCATTTTCATCACATCTCAGTGCGTCTTAAAACAAACATCTCGGATATATCACGGTTGATTGTCTCTAAGATGTACTATTTGAGACATTTGAGAGCCCAAACTGCTAATCTCGCGCACAAGCAGATATTGTATGCGATGCACTGGAGATGTAGTATGCGATGTCACAAAGCTGAGAATTCCACATCCCTAGAACGTATCTGAGGTGTTCCAGAGCTGTAACAGAACATCTATGCAAAATTGCAATGTCACAGTGCGATGTTCTTGCGACGTCCCAGAGATGTAAATGCGCTGTATGGGTATCTCTGGAACCATTCGTCGCAGACATATACATCCGATTGCAAAATATTTTTAAGAAAGGTAAGAATTTATAATACCGCACGTTTAAATTTTAAGAAAATAAAAGTTTCGAAAATTACAAAAAATAACATTTTATACAGTCCTACCTTCCCTATAACCAATTTCAGTAAAAGTTCACACTCATCCTAACAAATATAGAGCAAAAAGGTTTACTTATATGCTATCAAAATTAAACGGGATATTTAGTTCCAAAGTTTGGAATTTTTCCACGTTTTCTCTACCTTCATGAAGGGGCCGATTAAATAATATTTAATTGACTAACGGACTGTATTGGAACTGATAAACTGAATTTTACTTTGTCTGATAATTCTTTACATGTTTATCATACTTTTTCGATTACATATGTATAATTTAGTAATTTTCCATTTTATATACACTATTAAAAATTCAGTTCAAACTTGAACCACTATATGGGGTAAAGTTATAAGCGATACCATAATATGAATCAACCTCACTCTTATTTTTTCTACTTCTTGCAATTGGATTTAAGTTACGTCAAAACTTGGTGCTACCAAAATGGAAGTTCACTCAAAAGGGAAGTATGAATCAGTAAAATTCCTATTGAAACCGCAAACCAAGATTAAATTAAAGAGCGTGATCGAAAACGTAGAGTAAAGTGCAACTTTTGTGCAACATCTCATCTATGGGCTAGAAAACTTAGCCCCTTTTATAAAAATCAGTGAAATACACACACGCAGAATTAGAACAAGAAAGTATGGATCAGTGTCAGAGTGTTTGACTTGAGACAAGAAGGTTTTTAATTCGATCCCCGTCTCCGGCAAATTTTGAATTTTTTATTATTATTATTAAAAACATTATGCCAATATTTTGTTCAACATAAAATTACCAAACCATGGTAAAACGTTAATCTATCGGGTAATTGCAGCTACTTCCGTACCAAGCTTTGATTCAAACTAACACTAAATTTTTAATAATGTACATCTTAAATTATATACATTTAGAAGAGAAAATATAGCAGTATAGTAGTTTTCACACCTTTATGGTTTTAGTGTTGAATTCAAATAGTAGAGAGGAAACCAGGCTAGAACAAGCCAGCGATTTAAAAGAGCATGAAAAAAATATTTAAAATTTAATTATTTCGAAAATCGTTATTATTATTATTTTTTTTCCCAAATATTTTTATGTTACACTACATTCCTTTTTTTATACAAAAAGTAAAAATTAAATTAAAAAAAATAAATAAATAAACTTTCTTATATATATATATATATATATATATATATATTAGTTTATTTATAATAAAGATACGTACATAAGTATCTTTTGGCTGCTGTAAAATAATGCCATGTATTTTTTTTCATTACTTGAATAAGAATGGAATTCTATGAAGTTCTTAACAATAATAACCGAATTGTTTTATTTAAAATTTAATTTTATTCTAACTGAGAAATTTTAAATAAACTTATATATTCGAGGATATTTAATAGTATAATACTGTGTTACAAAATTTTATTCATTCTTAAATCGAAAGACACTTCAAAGAATCCGTAAAAGTCTAATATAATATTATGTACTTTAGAGTTCTACTTATTTATTAGATTAAATAATCAACGTAAATTAACGTAAACATATATTTCTTCTAATTTACGAAGCTCTCCGGCGGAATTAATTCCAATAAAATTAAAGACTTTCTAGGAAAGAGTTTTAATAATTCGAAGAAATTTCTGGTTAGACTTGATAATCCTTTTTGGAAAAGTCCGTAACTTGCCAATGGGTTCCCTTTTCAAGATTTAATTAAAGATAACGCGTAATGTTCATTAAAATCAAAGACAAACAAAGACAAATTTAATAAATTCAAATAACGCAAATTAATGTGTTTTGAACTATATATATATATATATATATATATGTGTGTGTGTGTATAAAGGGGAAAGCACCAACCATATCTTTTATGAGAAAGCAAATATGGTAGATTGGAGTACTGTCAAAATTGTATTGCGACAATACACAGTTTTTATGCTAACACTGAAGTAAATAGACGCATTTGCTTAGTAAGTGAAAAAATAATATCTGAAAAAAAAGCAAAACATAAGTAATTTGTGAATATTTTCAGAATGCGATAAATCGAAGTGAAATAGTTCAAAAATATAAATGTAAAGTATATTCTATATATTTTATGATGCAAAATCGAATTCAGCAAAAATGGGAACAGAAGATTGCTTTTTCTGTCATTATAAAAAAGGACTTTCATTCCCGTTTGTGGGCACATTTATTTTCTTCATTTAAAGCATGTATTTGACTTACAAATTGTCAAATATGGGCGTTCATGCCAACATAACATATTTTCATTTTATTAGTGTTTTTATGTGTTTCTAGGCATTTTTAGCCATGTCAACCCCGGAAAAGTCAACCGATTTAATGTGCTGGTCAAAGCCATTTAGGATTGCTTATTCCATAAAATCGACTGCCCGAGAATATGGACATTCTTGCAGCATCTGTCTCCCTCTAGAAGAAGCCTGGAAAAATTAAGGCATCTCCACCTATCAAACTGGCGGCTAAGCGCGCTAAAAATAGGAACATCCACAATCTGATAATGATGTCTATTTCTGCATCATCTGTTTGGAGCATCTGCTACCATGCCTAACAAGAGCCAACTCAACCAAATGCAACGAGTGTGATCGTCTGGTGCATTTGAAGTGTGCCTTTATATATGGAAATTATTTTACTTGCAAGCATTGCACTTCTGATTTAGAGAACTAAGAAGATGACGAATAAAATTGGAAAAATGCCCTTTTCTGTTGTTATTTTGGCCACTGAATCCTTACAGAATGAATAAATTTTGTTATTTTCTGTATTTACGGTGGTTTTTCTCATTATATTCCCATTTTTAGCGTATTTTTCAAGTGTGTCCGCAACCGGGTACACATTTTTTTTTTTTTTTTTTTCCGCCAAAAATGACCACTTCACAAAATTTATGATTTTGTTTTTGTTGTTGTTGTTGACGGAATCGATACAGTTATGTACATCAAACGTTAGTCAAGGGTTCTAACTTTCCATTGGTATTCATGAGTTTTCATAATATTTACTCTATCAAAAGTTATAAGCCAAAATCAAAACTGTGCCCACAACCGGAGACATCCCCCTATATATTTCAAGAAATTTTTTTTTAAAGTTTACTTGTAAAACAGATACCTATAACAGATATAATATAAACACTTCTTATTTGCATGTGTCGCATATAAGAAAGTAACTCGTTATATTTTAATTATATCTTAATTTTAAACACAGCTTAATAATAATATTTAGCAGGCGAGAGAAGGTTTTGTGCAGTTTGAATACGAATATCAATGTATATTTCTTATTATAATTTGCATGTAAAATTTTCTTTATATTAATCTTTCATTCATGTGCCAATCTTAAGAGGATTATTCCGCAAGAAATAAATGCATTTATTTAAACACATAAATAAATAAATAATAATAATAGATTTTAGTTTAAACGCCGATTCGTATACATAATTTTTCCTTCTACGTTCACTTTAATTATACATTAAAATTGATATTATTTTACGATATACAGTGCGTTGCATGAATATAAACGCAATTTAGATTTAAGAATTAGAATGGCATAGAAGAGTAATAAAAAAATATGAATGGGTGACACTTGATGCAAACTGTATGTGTATGATTCAAGAAATGAAAATACGAGTCAAAGCAACGAAAACCAATATGATTTTTTAGAAAATATTTTATTGAATTTATGACAAATATATACATGTTGCATGAATTTAAACGCACATGTAAAAAATAAATAACTGAGTAACAAATATTGTACCTAATAGTTTGTAAAGCCATCATGGGCTTCTAGAAGAGCCAGTAAATGCCTTGGCATTGACTGATATAGTGGCAGGAAGTCATCCAAGCTGATTGTCTTCCAAGCTAAGAGAATTGCCGATTTTAGTTCATCTTTCGTGTTAAACTGCCTTCCGTCTGCGTAACCAGATTGCCCCATACGTTCTCCATTATGTTTAAATCGGGGCTTTTTGAGAGCCAATCCAGAACTTTAATTTTATTGTCACGGAACCATTTTTTTACGATATGTGCTGTAGGTACAGATGCAGAATCTTGCTGAGAAATATAATTTCTTCCAGATTTTTTGACTGCCTGACGGCGAGGTTCCTTGTAAGCATCTGGACATAATCTACAGAGTTCATACTATTCTCCACGAACTCTAATTCGAAAGTCCCTTTAAAACCTATGACTGCCCACACCATGACAGTCCCACCTGAAGATTGATGTTTTGAACAGTACATTTCTTCGGTTATCAGATCGTGCCAGTAGCAATGAAATCCGTCCTGGCCATCGAGATTAAACTTTTTTTCATCTGAGAAGGTGACTTTTCCCCAATTGAGTCGATCTAGAATCCATTTTCTTGCCCTTTCCAACCGCATATCCTTGTGCTTTAGAGTGGGGGGGTGGTTTTGCCTTCATTTTCTTAAATTTAGTGAATTTTGCAGCTTTGATAGTTCTCCATATGGTTGTCCGATGAACACCCAGCTTGTATTGAGCCTTTATCTTCGCACAGGAAATATTCTTAGTCTTTGCAGCTTTGCATATTCGACATTTGTCGTAACTGGTGAGCTTTCCTGTTCGCTTCTCATACGGTTTTTCCCCATAATTTACTCCTTTCTTTATATAATTTAACATAACACCCTCACTTCTTCCGATTCAGCGCCCTATTTCGCGATTGCTAAAGCCTTTACCAAGCATAAAGTCGATTTTTATCCTCTCGTTTACTGTCAAAGTTTTTCCTCTTGCCATCCTGTACAAACTTCATAAATTTTACACTCAAGCATTAAAACTGATTTTAGAGAATTTTAGCAACACGACTATTTGTGTTTTAATTTAATTTCGGAGGCTCTGTTAAATTTTAAACCCAAAATACAGAGTGCGTTTAATTTCGTGCAACAAACGAATAACAGTGAAAAATAAGAAAATGCTTAAACATTCATTAAATAAGCTTGCATGAGCATAAACATACTTGCTCAAAGCACCTTATTCAGTTGTTAGTCATATGCAATAACTGTGAGTCGCATTCCTTCTTTTAAAATTTTAAAAATTCTATTTCTGGCTATTGGAAAAGGTGCGTTTATATTCATGCAACGTACTAGATTTCAATAATGAAAACAGTAGCTTTCTTACCTTTCATGGTAGAAAAAGAACAGGAGATGTTTATAAAATGTACATTAGGTCATTATATTTATTCGGTTTTTAATATGAAAGACGTTAATTGCAATGAACAGTGCAATCTAATCGGGAATTCTAATCAAAAGGAATCCTAATCTGACAAGAAATAATGAATCTTAAAAATTGTGCCTGAAGCTAATTTGTTAATATTTCAAATATCCGGTTATTAGGCGTTATCCACCAAAAGAAAATATAAGAGTTCAATTTTTCCTTACACCTGGAATTTCTGAAACTAGATAAAAGATCAATAAATAATCTGGTGTGTCATTCACACTACCTCTTCTTACCCTGAAATTTAAAACTATAAATACAGGTTGGAGATTAAGAGGTAAGATAGCGAGTACTGTTATGTAAACCTATGTTAAACAATTCAAATTAGGCTTAGGAAGAGTTTTTTATGATAATTAGTTCTGTGTGAGGGGGGCTACCGCTCCCCTCAACCCCCCGTATCATTAATGTACAGAAAACAAGCGACGAATATTTAGCTTTAAACATACATTAATTACTACATCTCTATGAGGAATTTATTTCAATTCCCGAACAGCTTTCCTGGAAATGGTAAAATATTATTAGTAAAGCGCATCCACTAACAACAAGTAACTAGTGTGTTGTGGTCACCACACGACTTTCTTCTGTATTTTCCTATACAAATTCACTCAGCAAAAATTATGTATTAAAATTATTATTTAAAAAAAATATCTTCCATGATAATGCACACGGTTTCCATATTAGAGGTAGTATAAACCTGAATATCCAAAAAAAGTTTAAATTATTCTCAATATTACATTGAAAAAAAAAATTATTTATTTATTTATTTATTTATTTATTTTATTTTATTTGTTAAAAATGAAAAAAAATCGATAACTGTATTTTGAATTATCGCAGATCGATGGTTCAAAAATTCGTTTTAAAGGTATTGGCGAGCACTTTTGAAAGATACCTATCATGAAAAATTTACTCACCTCGAGGGGGGAGGCGAGGTTCCTACATACACATTTTTTTTTCCCAATTAACTATCTCTGTTACACAAAATATATATTCGTTTCATTTAGTTTAGTGCAGTCTATCTTAAACTCTGCTTACCTGCAATTTCCCCCATAGACGTAATGTATTTGAATATATTTGAGTGTCCCTGTACACGAACCATTGGCTTCCTCTCAACGAAAAATTTACTGTAGCGATCCCTATATGATACACATTTAGAATACTAAGTTTCCAATTTCTGCTACTTTTTTTTTTTTTTTTTTGAGATAAGCTGATAACAGACACACAGACCATTCGCTAAAATTTCGTATTCAGGGAACCTCAGAACATGTAAATATAACAAAAACTCACTTTCGAAAATTCGATCCTAAAACGATACTTTCTCGACCCTATGGGTAAGAGAAATTAAATAATCTGGTGTTTCACTAACACGACTTTATCTTACCCTGAAATTTAATACTATGAACACAGATTGAAGATTAAGAGGTAAGATAACAAGTATTTTTATGTAAATCTATGTTATACAATTCAAATTAAGCTTCGGAAGAGTTTTATGTGATAATTAGTTCTGTGTGAGGGGAGCTACCGCACCCCCCAATCCCCGTTCTATTAGTGCACCTACATTTATATAGAATTTAATTCGGTTATTAAAAAATAATTTATTAATATTATTATTTAAAAAAATTATCTTCTATGGTAATGCAGACGATTTCCATACTAGAGAAGTAATATAACACTAAATATCCAAAAAAGTCCATTTTATTCTCAATATTTAAGAAAAAAAAGTTTTCTATGTTTTTTTTTTTTTTTTTTTTTTTTTTCATTAAAAGTTAAAAAAAAAAAAAAAAAAAAATAGATAACTTTGTTTTAAATTATCAGAGATTTATAGTTCAACCATTTGTTTTAAAGGTATTGGCGAGCTTGTTTGAAAGGTACCCATCATGAAAATTTACTCCCTTCGAGGGGAGCTTCCTCCCCAGAGGCTCGTACATACACAATTTTTTTCCCCAGTTGACTATCTCTATCACAAAAAAATTATATTCGTTTCATTTGGTTTAGTGCAGTCTATAGATGTTAAACTCTACTTACCTGCAATTTCCCTTATAGACGTAATGTATTTGAATATTTTTGAGTGTCCCTGTACATGAACTATTTGCTTCATCTCAACGAAAAGCTTACTGTAGCATCTCTGTATGATACACATTTGGAATACCGAGTTTGGAATTTCTGCTACTATTTGTTCTTGAGATATGCTGATAACAGGCACGCAGACAGACAGACACAGACCATTCCCTAAAAACATGATTTTCGTATTCAGGGGATATCAGAACATGCAAATATAACAAAAACTCACGTTCGAAAATTTGACCCTAAAACAATACTTTCTCGACCCTATGGATAAGAGAAAGTAAAAAGACTGAAACTTGATACCAATTTAGTTTTGTTTATACTAGAGAAGGTAAGCATGGGAAAATGTAATCTCTAGAAATGTAATCGAAAAATGTAATCGAGATTCTCGGCTAGAATCTCAACTAAGAAGTTGAATTTGGACCTAAAATGCATCATATCTTTTTTTTTTTTTATGTAGAAAATGAATACAAATGTGAAACATTCATAGTATGAAAAGTTTGAATAATTACTTATATTTCCACCCTTCGACTCGACAGTCTGCTCATGTCAAATTTTGGAATTTTGACATTGCTCTAAATGAACTCTACAGTTTTGGGTAAGAAACTGAGTTTTTCATGTAGATTTCGAATACAACTTCAGTTTTTTTTTTTTTTTTTTTAGTTTGGTTTACTCCAGAAAATTTGCAGAAGAAACAAGTGTAACTAAGGTAGTTACACTTGCCCTAGTGATCTTGTAAAAAATGGAATATCCATTTTACTTATATGTATAGGCCAAATCAAGAGGTGAGATAGAAGAATAGCCTAAAGACATTGAGACATTTCTCCTTAAACCTAATTTAGGATGCACGAGTGAACTGAATTTAGCGTTTTCTTTCATTCTTACATAATTTAAGAGCACAAACATAATATATGGCCTTTTTTTTTTTTTTTTTTTTTTTTTTTTTTTTTTGTCGAGTATTGGTACCTCTTTTTGATTTCCTTTTACTTACCAATTTAATATTTTACTTCTCAAAGTCAGAATTTTCTTCAACCAAACACAATTCTTTTTTTTTTTTTTTTTTTTTTCGAAAGATATTTTGCCTGTTTTTAACTATCTTACATTTACCTCAACTTTATATTTTACATTTAAAATCATACTAAAATGTACAAATAGTTTCTTACTTTCTCTTACCCATAGGGTTGAGAAAGTTCTTTTATAGGGTAAATTTTTTGAACTTGAGTTTTGTTATATTTACATGTTCTGAGGTGCCCTGAATACGAAAATCATGTTTTTAGCGATGGTCTGTGTGTTTGTTGTCAGCATATCTCAAGAACAAATAGTAGCAGAAATTCCAAACTCGGTATTCTAAATGTGTATCATATAGGGATGCTACAGAAAGCTTTTCGTTGAGATGAAGCAAATGGTTCGTGTACAGGGACACTCAAAATTATTGAAATACATTACGTCTATGGGGGAAATTGCAGGTAAGTAGAGTTTAACATCTATAGACTGCACAAAACCAAATGAAATTAATATATATTTTTTGTAATAGAGATAGTCAACTGGGAAAATAAATTGCGTTTATAGAAGCCTCGCCTCCCCTCTGGGGGAGAAGTCCCCCCTCGAAGGGAGTAAATTTTCATGATGGGTATATTTCAAAAGAACTCGCCAATACCTTTAAAACGAATGATTGAACCATCGATCTGCGATAATTTGAAATAAAGATATCGATTTTTTTTTCATTTTTAACAAAAAAAGAAAAAAAAATTCTTAAAATGTAATTTTGAGAATAAATTCAACTTTTCTTTTTCATATTTAGTGTTATACTACTTCTCTAATATGGAAATCGTCTGCATTGTCATAAAAAATAATTTTTTTAAATAATAATTTTAATAAATTATTTTTTAAAAATAGTATTATTTTTTAATAACGGAATTAAATTCTATATAAATGTAGGTAAATTAATGAAACGGGGGGTTGTGGGGACCGGTAGCCCCACCCCTCACACAGAACTAATTTTCTTTTAAAACTCTTCCGAAGCCTAATTTGAATTAATTAACACAGGTTTACATAAAAGTACTCGTTATCTTACCTTTTAATCTGCAACCTGTATTTATAGTGTTAAATTTCAGGGTAAGAGAAAATCGTGTGAGTGGCACACCAGATTATTTATTATGTATAAGAATCAACAGAGGTCTAGCAACGAAAAGCACAATATAAGTATTCAATTTTGTTGTATATTTTTTTAATTTTTAACTGCATATTGTTGTTCTGCAATTTTGAAAATTTTGTGAAATTGGCATGGCGGTGTACATAAAAAATAGCGAACCTATATCGAGTTAAGATATTTAAAAATTCAAAAAAGCTCCAAATTCATGAAGTTTTTCACTTTCTGGAAACTTTATTTCATCTCTCTTAATACAATGCACATTGATAAAATACGCTTGCCCTAAATCATGGGGCAGTATATTTGTATACATGGGACATATATATTTTTCAATGATATATTTTTCAATTTGGAATATCGTGGGAATGTAAAATCTGATCGTGACAAAAACGCAACAACATATTATTATGCTACAATCAAATAATATCTATGCTGATAAAAGAAAAAAAAAATGTTTACCTGTTTGTTTGCGATGTACTGAAAAAACTTAACTTTGGCACGTATAGGTCTGATATCTTTCTAAATAAAAGAATGCGTGTCGTTTTGCAGTATATATATAGATTTTAGATTTTCCGCTTTCTCATTAAATTTTTAAAAAAAATATGTTTTAGGCAATTTTTTTTTTTTTCAACATTTTTTTTTTTTTTTTTTTTTTCAACTTTTTTTTTTTTTTTTTTTTTTTTTTTTATTGCTAATTTTAAGCTGATGCCAGTAAAAATAAAATGCTTATATTTATTTATTTATTTATCTATCTTTAACTGAAAAAAAACCGCTTATTTATAAGTGAGTATAAAGAGGAAAAGGCATCATAAACTTTTGAAAAAACGGATGTCATATCATAGTTCGAAAATTATATATATTTGCCTTGATTACATCGTCTTCAAACTAATATTAGAGCCCACCAGCGGCCGAGTGGTTCTGCGCTCAAAGTTGGTAGACGTGAGGTACCGGGTTCGATCCCATGTCGCGCTCATCATCCTGGCCGTTCGAAGTTTTCCGCGGTTTTCTCCAACACTTTCGTAAATACGGACTAAGACCTCTTACAAACACCCCCACGGAGGGCTCTCCCCCTCAAGTCAAGGACCCTAGTGCAGTCAATCGTCTTTTTTCCCTGCAACAATAACATCAAACGAATATGAATGCATTTATCACACAATCAACTGACTTGGAAGAAAATCATATTTTTATTGAAATTTATTTTTCCGACTGAGTGAAAATAATGCCTGGACCGGGAGTCGAACCCCAGATCATTGACTTACAAGGTCAAGGCTCTACCAATTGAGCTATCCAAGCCAACAAACGGTGGACATTACTCACTCAGACAACCTTTAGGCGAAACATCTGGTCTATCATGTAGATAGCTCAACAGAAATAAGCCGTAGGTAAAGGAAAACACCATTAAACAATAGGAGAAAGAAATACAATATATTAAAATCACACAGTCAACTGATTGGGAAGAAAATCTTTATTTTTTTTCCGACTGAGTGAAAATAATGCCTGGACCGGGAGTTGAACCCCAGATCTGACTTACATGATCTGGGGTTCGACTCCCGGTCCAGGCATTATTTTCACTCAGTCGGAAAAATAAATTTCAATAAAAATATTTATAGTTTAGTTTTAAATTAACTGTGTTTCTGTGCATTATAATAATACCATTAATGGCTACATATCACGATATCTCGCCATGAATTGTATTCACCGGAAATATGTACCAAAGGAAATATTTTTATTTAGATGTTCTTTTTCTAAAAAAGTTTTATATATATATATTGTAAAGTAACATAAAAAATAATGATTATCTTTATTGCTATTATTATTATTGAAAATTCATTTAGTAAACAAAAATGTAGGAAAAAACATGCTATATATAGTTGTTTTAATTAATGTTTTCTTCCCTATGCTAATAAATTTGTAAGTTATTAGCATATAGCAAAAAACTTTGCTAATAAGCATGATTTTTTAAACTACATTGTGAACGCTATTCCCTAAATCCTTGGTTGCATTGATAAAATAATATTTGATTGAAAAGCAAAAAGAAATGTCTTATAAACTAGCCTGAAGGAATTTCTATTATGTTCGTTTCCTAAAGACTTGCTGAAATTCTAAAATTTCATATATATTCGTAAAACGTAAGACGATAAATTTCAGTCATGCTTTAATAATAAGTATCATTTTATTTAAAATTACATGATTGGATAATTTTAAAATCTTTAAAATTCCCAGAATTCTAATTAAAGGTACTTACGTAAAGCGTACTTTGAACACCGTAATTCTAATCTTTTCAAATAATTACTTCAGTAGAGCAGAAAAATATTCACATTTTAAGTATTTAGAAACATCATTATTTGATAAACCCTTAAGCATTATAATTTATGCATTTTAATTTTTATTAAATAAGTAATATAATTGGATTGAAATATAAGAATATTTAAATCTTTGTGATTTTTGCATTATTGAAAAGATTTATTTGAATTTAACCAATTTTCATATGGTGGATATTTTAATTTTATAAAAGAATGATTATAAATTTACATTTGAGACTTTTATATATTTTTAAATATACGAATGTATATTTACATTGTCAAAAATTTGTTATTTAAAAATTCTATTTTGATTTGTAATTCATGTGAAGAAAGAAAAATAAAAAAATAAAATAAAATGTGTTGAACTTTCATCTTAAATTTAAAAATTATTATTATTATTATTATTATTACTTATTTCTAATAGTACATTAAAAGACAATTGAATCAAAAGAGTTAATAATCGAGTTAATTATAGAGAGTAATCTATAAATAAAAGTGAGATATCCAGTAGCGTTCACAGACTGATGTCCGAGAAAGAGCAGGGCATCGGTACAGATAAGGTAAGTCCATTTCTTCATGGAGATTACAAAGGATGCAAAAAGGGTCAGATTACCTACTCGTAGCAGCTGAGTACTTTCATGATACGCAATCCTACCAAGAATATACACCGAGGGTTCATCCTCTATGATGTTTGTTATTGCGCTCCGGAAGATAGCGTTTTCCGGCATATCACCTAACACGTATACGGCTATCATGGTAGTACCACAAATTAAAGTTAGATTCGTCAGAAAGTACCACTTGTTGCCAATCTGCACGGAAGTCTCTATGTCTATGAGCCTATTGCAGCCGAAGACGTCAATGGTTTTTCGTGAGGGGGGGGGGGGTCCTGTGTAAAGAAGTTCTTGCACGCAGCACACGGCATAGCAGACGTCAACGAATTGATGAAGCAAATATTGATACACTTGTAGTAGTGAATCAAAGTACTGCTAATTGTCTAGAGGAAGCTGTACGATCCGTCAGTTCCAGGCAGACCAGGTGCCTATCATTGCACATGGAGGTTGCCTTTCGGAGTCCACACCCAGATTTCCGAGCTGTCTTATTCTCGTCGGTCCACGTCTTTCAAACACTGTGGTGAGGTTACGCTACACAGGAGCTGCTATTGCACGATAGGAATACTCCTTTTCACGAAGGCCAACGGTTCATCCCGCTCGAACTACATAAGTTGTTGAAATGTCACTCTCTTTCCTCGAAGAGGCTCTGTTACATTTCACTTGTTTACTCCTAGGAAATAACCATAGTCTATTTTTAACGTTTTGCAACAGCTCTCTACTGACACAGATTCAATATCAGTTTATAGGGCGCTTCTCAGCTCACTCATAAATGCTGAATCTGAAATGTTAACCGATTGCTTAAGAGGACTCTCTACTTATCGGCAACGGAAACCAAGGCCAATGTTATTCTACGGAGAACTTTGCCTCATAATAACTCATTAATTAATACATATTTTTAAATTCTGTGTTCACATTCAAAAAATATACAACTATTATTTAGTTTATCGCTTTCGGAAATTTCATTATATATATATATATATTATTATTATTATTATTATTATTATTTTGAGATTGTAAAATACGAATTTTCACAAAGTGAAGTTTTGCATTTTTGAACTTAAAAATAAAATATTAATAATTTAAAAAAATCAATTTTTAGAAAGCGATAAACTATTGAGCAGTTGTGAATTTTAAAGGTGAAAACGGAATTAAAAAATATGTATTAGGTAGTGAGTTATAATGGGGCAAAAATTCCCATAGAATAACATTGGCTTTAGCTTTCGGAAAGGATAAGTAGAGAGTCCCCTAAACACACTATAATTTATAGTTACTGAAAATTTCAGTTCTGTCATATTAAATCTTCATGGTGTGGCAATTTTCACAAACATGAGTGTGATTAAACGCTACAATACTGTCATTGCCGAATAGATATTATACAAAAAAGTGAAATAATAGATTTATAAAATATCTGTTATTTATATTATTATTTAAATTCACCCCTGTTTTAATGTTTTTTAAGAGTAATATTATTTAGGCGTTTTACATATATTTTTTCCAGAGTAAATCCATTTACTTCTTTGCTAAAATATTTTTACGTTACCGAAACGCTTCCAGTCAAGGAGGGATATTCCAGTATCTTAGACTTCAAGCCGTAAATCATAGTCTAAATAGCCTTAATGCATGTAAAATAACTATACAGCGATACCTCAAACCTGAAACTTAATTATATACCATGGCGTGACGTTCATATATGAAAATAATATGGTGTGTCACTCACACGACTTTCTCCTTCACTGAAATTTAATACTATAAGTACGGATTGAATATTAAGGGTTAAGATAACGAGTACTGTTATGTAAACTTATGCTAAAACAATTGAAATTAGGCTTCGGAACAGATTTACTTGACAAAAAATTCTATGTGAAGGGGGCTACTGTCCCCCTCAACCCCCCGTTTCATTATTGTATCTACATATATATAGAATTCCCATCTGTTATTAAGTTCAAAAGTTTGTTTAAAATTATTCAGTCAACTTTCACACGCGTCATTCCTTGAAACTTACCAATCCTGAACAAACATTTCTAGTAACAAACGTATTAACTTATTTCTTAATTATAAAGGATTAAATTATATAACTTGGCTAAAAAACGTTTACCTTACTTAACATCCTTTTAAAAGTTGAGCAACGTATATATTTCGGACCTCAACCGGGTCCATCTACAGTGCTCTTTGTTGACAACGTCTGCCTGGTTCGCCTTTTATCATTTTTCCTTGCGTTGTTTTCTTCACTTTGCTTCGCTTTTTCGATGTGATGTTGCCAGGCTCTTGGGATTATACTGTGTTCCCTGTCGTTTATAGCGTCATTAGTAGTTAATATTTCGATAGCCTCCAGCTTAAGATAATTATATTCCTTCGTAATGACTGTTTGAAAAAGAAAATAGATACGCAATTATAATGTCAACAGATGTAAAAAAAAAAAAAAAAAAAAAATCTTCATTTGAATGTTTTATTATTTTCTTTTTTTTTAATATGAGAAAATATATCACATTTCTGCATTTCTATAAATTATTTTTTGTTTAAGGCTCATACTTAAATTATTTCTCTACATGAAATATTATTTAAGGTATTTGTGTACTGGTGATGTTTATTTGAGTTTTCGATTCACTTAAGAGATTTAAATCCATTCAAATATACCCTGTTGTCTTGCTGTATGTTTAAATAAATTATTTTCCATAAAATAAATATTTACATTGCAAGCTTTGAAAAAGAAAATGTATTTGTATAAATATTTACTTCCAATTGAATATTGTAAAGAAATTATATGCAACATTTTATAAATTAAGTTCCTATTCATAATTCTAAAACAAATCCTTTATACTGCTTTGCTTTATTCCTTTAAAGTGTTTTTTTTTTTTTTTTTTCTATTCATTGAAATGAAACAGTTTTATTTGCATTTATGAGAGTTCAACAATTAAATTGATTCAAAAGAGCTACTTAAATTTATAGAAATATTATCGAATAATGTATATTATATTACAGTTTTCTGAATATATATAGTATTAGAAAATTTTTGTTACAATAGTTTAAAGCAGTGCTTTGGATAAATAAAGTAGGATGAATTATTTAAGATTTTAAAGAAAATTACAATCGGAAAGTATTTCAAGATTGAACTCTCTTTTTATTATTTTTTTCTATATATATATGTCTAAGAAAAAAATATTTAATTTGTGAAAACTTCTGGTTTTCGGTGTAATTAAACGTTCTGAGATATCTTGAACACTATTTGATCAAATTTAGATTTATCTGATTGTGTTTGTCTGTGTCAGTGTATTAATCACTTTGTGGGCGCTTTGTCTTACTAAATAATGAATTAGTTTACTCAAAAATTTATATTTTGATTGGCTTTAACATTAATTCGATCTGAATGGATTTGGGTTTATATCTTCCAAAATGTGACATAGCACGGCAGTATTTCCCCCACAGTTTTCTAGAAGGCTATATCTCAGCTATTATTATGCATATGTGCACTTTTAATTAAAAAGAGAAAAAAATTTAACCGATCGAAAATCTATATTTAATTAACAAAAGGTTTTTTTATAGCAACATATTGTTAATAGAATGAAAAACATCTAAATTTACATGAGAAGAAAAATAATTTCTCGCTCAAAAATTTAACGATTTTAATGCAAAAGTGTGTTTAAAATGCAGTATTTCAACTAAAATTATCCAAGTGAAAAGTGTTTTCTTTCCTTTTTTTTTAATTATTTTTTTCTTTTTTTCTTTTCTTAGTCAAATAAGTTTCGAATCTAAATATGTTGAAATTGCTTTAATCATTTTTCATGCAAATAAAGATATACATCTGTGGTGTATTTTTTTTTTTTTTTTTCAAAATTCAATTTTATAAAACTTAAACGATTTAAACAACTTAAATAATTTTTATATAAAAAGAAATTAAATTTCGTGGATATAAAAAAAATGCATTATGCATGTTGCTTCAAACAGGGGGTGGTACTTTCCGCCCTTATTTCAGGAAACTCTCAAGGATGAAAAATTTCTGCTTTTTTCGCCACCACTAATTTTATGCAAAAATCTTTATGGTATTTTTTTTTTTTAATAATGTGCGGTGATTAAATAAGATAAAGATTACTGTATAAAAATACTGGTAGCAATCGAGGTGAAAATTTATCATCTCTGAGAGTGTCCTGAAAAAAGCGAGGAGACTACGACCCTTGTTTAAAATAAATTCCACGAAAAAAAAGAAAAAAAAAAAAAAAAAAAAAAACTTGCAAGGTGATAAACTTTTTTTTTTTTTGTCTGAACTGTAAAATTTCTTATTTTTTAAAGTAAAATATATGCATTTCTAAGCATATAAACCATAATATGTTTGAATTTAAGACGTGTCAACATTTTTCAGACACATAACTAAATCTATTTCTGAATAGACGTGTCTTAAATTCAGACACGTCTGTTGTCTAAAAATTTTTCATACTTACATGTTTCGACTTTTGTGTCTAAACAGTTATTTCAGGTATATTTATGTCTCAATTTAAGACGCTTCTATTTACAGTGTGGCCAAATTAGAATCATTTTAAACACATAAGAATGTCCTAATCAATCTTTTGGTCCTTCACATTGATATGCTGAATACTATATATGCTAACTGTCTAGTTTCAATACCCTAGGGTGGCTTCAAATAAAATTATCATTTTAAAAACTTTTTGTTTTTTTTTTCAATTCGAAACAAAAGAAAATCTATAAAAATACATTCGTATATGCTAAGTGTAAATCTATTGTTTCTTTTATCAGAAAATATTTTAATTGTAATCATAGACCTATTATAACAGTCGACCTTTATTATAGGAATATAAGAAAGTGTGGCAATGGTGAAACAACTAAGTATAGTGAAAAAGTTTTCTTTTTTGCCATTTATCACGTTATTCGGGACAATTTGTTTTGAATATAATTTTTTTTTTTTTTTTTTTTTTTTTTTTTTTTGTGTAAAACACTGGAACTGCTGAAATTCATTTTTACTATGTTAGTAACACTTTCCAACAAGTTCAAAAGTGTTCATGACTTCGGCTTGTCTGTCTGTCTATACTCCCTTTAATTCCCATAAATAATCATGGATTTTCTCGAAATTAATATGTGATATAATATATTTAAACTAATTTAATTTAAAGAATTAAATATAGCAGTTACAAGCATTTTACAAAAATAATTACTTAAAAAGTACGAAATAATAAAATATTTTTAAAAAATATTACCTGTGAAACATAATCTGCAATTTATATAACATTCGGGGTTTTTTACAGAACATCTAATCACTATTGCTTGCGATAAACTTTCTTTTAGATTAAAAACAGTCTAACTTTGAAAGGAAAATAAAACAAAAAATAAAATGAACTTAAAAATAAAATTTAAGTAAAAATTCATTTTTTAAAGTAAGAAGCTTTTTATTGTGAAGCCCTAAAAAGCATAAAATAAAATGTATTCTGCGAAGACATGCTACAAAGAAATGAAAGTTTCAAAACTAAGAAAATTGTAGAGAAAAATATAGGTACTTTCCTTTTGCAAGAGATGAAATTTTTTTAATGTTCAAAATATTTTAAAAAGCTTTCGAGACCAATATTCTTAGTTATTAGTTTTTGTAAAATCATTCATTAGGCCAGAAATCTCAAATGTCTCGAAAGCTTTTTAAAATATTTTGAACATTAAAAAATTTTCATCTCTTGCAAGAGGAAAGTACCTATATTTTTCTCTAAAACTTTCTTAGTTTTGAAACTTTCATTTCTTTGTAGCATGTCTTTGCAAGAATACATTTTATTTTATGCTTTTTAGAACTTCCCAATAAAAAGCTTCTTACTTTAAAAAATGATTTTTTACTTAAATTTTATTTTGTGCTTTTTAGTTACAAAAAAGGAAAAAGCTTTTTAAGAAAATTAATTAAAATTTCTTAGGATATTTTGCAGACAACGGAAGATTTTCGTTTACAAATTGACATTTTTCTTCTATTATTTATCTGCAAAAAAAGGACTATATCGTCTTTCGAGGACCGAATCCGGGACCATCGCGTTATCAGCATGATGCTCTAACCAAAAGTCTAAGAACTGTCAAGAAAAATCATAGAACATTCTAGAAAAATCTAACAAATACTTATACAAAAGAAATATTGTTCTCGAATGCTTTTTAAAATATTTGGAATATTTAAAATTTTTCATGTTTTGCAAAAGTGAAATATCTATATTTTTCTTTAAAATTGTCTTGTTGTTGAAACTTTTATGATTTTATAGCATGTCTCTGCAAGAATAAATTTTAATTTTAGGCTTTTTAGGGCTTCGCAGTAATAAAAAACTTTCAGTGTTATTTTTCTTTATTTATTTACTTACTTATATTTTCATTTAATTATTTATTTTTATTTTTATTTTTGCTGAAATTTTTATTTTGTGCGTTTAGTAACTCAAAAAGAAGTTTCTTTAAAAAACTATCAAAATTCCTTAGGACACTGTGTAGGCAACGAATGATTTTCTGTTATCAATTGACATAGTTTCTATTAATTATCTGCAAAAAAGTAACACATCGGCTTGCGAGGATTGAACCCACGAGCATCGCGTTATCACCTTGAAGCTCTAACTAAATGCGCTAACGAGCGACGAAAAGGGTTGTTTAAATTTAAGTTAAAGTGGAGGCGCCTTTTTTTCAGAATGACACAAAGGCACGATGATAAAAATCCAATTTTAATAAAAAGCTTCTAAAAGAATATATATATATATATTTAACTTTATATTTTGTGTTTTTTAGTATCTAAAAAAAGGCTTCTTTAAAAAAACTCTTCAAGTGTAGACAATAAAAAATTTTCTTTTATCAATTGGTATATTTTCTATTACACATTTCATCTGTAAAATTTAGCGCATCGATCCTTCGGGGATGTAACTCACCACCATCATATTAGCAACTTGACGCTCTAACCAACTGAGCCAACGAGTGACTATAAAGACTGCTGATATTTACTTTAAAGTTGAGGTGACTTATTTATTAGCGTGACATGAAGACGCGATAACAAAATAAAATTTCAATAAAAAGCTTCTAAAAAAAAAAAATATTTATTTATTTCTTTATTTTTATTTAAATTTTTATTTTGTGCTTTTTAGTTGCTAGATAAAAAGCTATTTAAATGAAATCTTCAAACATTATTAGGATACTGTGTACACAACGAAATATTTTATTTTATCAATTGACACTTTTTCTATTAATTATTTGCAAGAAATAACACCTCGGCCCGGCGAGGATCGAACACATGACTCTCGCACTATCAACATGACGCTGTAACCAGCTGATTCAATAAAATATACAATGAGTTGCTTACAATTTATATATATATATATATATATATAATGGAAGCGTCTTGGTTTTTTAACGTGACAAAAAGCCGATGACAAATCCAATTTCATATAATAGTAATATATAATATCCATATAAAGCTTCTAAAAATATTTTTTTTATGTATTTTTTACTTAAAACATTTTATTTTGTGCTTTTTTAATATCTAAAATGTTTTGTGTTTTCCAATATCTAAATAAAAAAAAAAAAAAAAAAACGCTTCTTAAAAAAACTCCTCAAAAAAATTCTTAGTGTAAGCAACGAAAAATTTTCTTGTATCAATTGACACCTTTTCTACTAATTATCTGCAAAAATTAACACGCTGGACCTTCCGGGGACCGAACTCATGACCACTGTGCTACTAACTGGACGCTCTTACCAACTGAGCCACAGAATGACAAACGAAATCGCTTATATTTACTTTAAAATGAAGGCGCCTTGTTTACTAGCGTGACACGAAGACACGATGACCAAGTCAATTTCAATTAAAAACCTTCTAATAATAAATAAATAAATAAATAAAAAAGGAAAGATATCGTCTGTGTACGAGAAAGCGGAGTTTAATGCTTGGCGAGAAATTTTCAATGTTGGTATGTTTGGCTACTGTAGTCACTGTTACCCATGCCACGTGACTTTTTTATACGTGATCTTTGCTACACAAAAAGGTTGCCATTCTGCCGTCCACTGTTATAATAGATCTATAATCGTAATACTATCCGATTAAAAAAGATACTTATCTAAGAGATTTGCATTATCGATGATATAATCGTGATTTGTATATAGACTTTTTAAAATACACCCTTAAATTAACTCGGATGATATTTTAAGTAAAATGCTTAAAATCTAATGTAAAATAATAATATACGCTCATAACACGAAGAACATGCGATGCAAAAGATGTTTGAGATAAATTTCAATAACCAGTTTTATGAAGCTGAATGAAGAATTTTAAATATTTGCCAGAAAGAGCTCTTTTAAATTAAAGCTCTTAAGTAGATTAAAATGCATACTGTCTTTTCGATGCGAACCAAAGTGTTATTCAACACACCATATAAATAAATTTAAATTTTATGTTTCAAATAATTCAACATAAAAGATAATACATTCAATTTCAGTAAAATGTAAAAGCTGCATTGAATAATTAATAGTATAATGGAATATTCTTTTGCTAAGCTTTTGCATTTTTTAAATGAGATAATGTATTGCTTTTGAAATTATTCATTGCTTTCAGATTTTGACGATATTCAATTCTCACATATAAAACAGCGATGCATTTGCTTTTTAATGAAAGGTCTTTATAGAACAGTTCTATTCAGAATATGTTTGTTCAAAAATAATAAAAATTTGTAATATTTATTTTCAATTTATGAACATACATTGATAAACCGCCATTTGAACAAAATTTTATTCATATCACCAGACAAATAAAATGTTTTAAGTAATTCGACATAAAAGATATCAAATTATTATTTAACAGATTGTATTAGATATAATTAATGAATAATAGTGTAAAATGTTCTCTTTTGTTAAGCTTTCATATTCTATTTTTTTTTTTTTTTTTTTTTTTATCATATAATGTATTTCCTTAAAAATAAATCATTAAAAATATGTTGAAAACAGATTTTGACTTAGTATTTATATATCAAAATAACTGTACAAAGAATAATTGTCATCAAATGATTATATTAATAAATTTAAGAATATATTCTATAAAAAACATATGAAGCAGATTTCTTTCTTAATGAAACTCTGTTAAATAAATAAACTGTTTATCAATGAAAAAATACCTATGCAATGAATAATTGTGATCAAATGATTATATTAATAAATTTAACAAAATGCTCTGGAAATAATATAGGAAGCAAATTTCTTTTTTAATGAGACTCTGTTCAATGAATAAATTGTTTATCAATGAAAAAGTTTCTATGCAATGAATAATTGTGATCGAATGATTATATTAATAAATTTAACAAAAGATTCGGAAAAAAATATAGGAAGCAGTTTCATTTCTTGATGAGACTTTTTTCAACAAATAAACTGCTTATCAATGAAAAAAAAAAAAAATCTGTTTATCAATGGTTGTTTGTGTTTGTGCGGCTTATGGCCCATTGGCTACACTATGGTCCTAAGCCTATAGGCAGAATGCTCTTCGTTTGTGTGTGTGGGGGGGGGGGGGTAGGGGCGGGCTTTCTATGAGATCTTGGTCTGTATTTTATAATATTAATATTTTATTAATATTATAAAATACATGATATATTAGCTTGCCATTTCACATTACCATTTTAAACATTCTTTTTTCGGATTTAAAACAGAATGACATATGAAAAGCATATTCGCAAACTATAAAAATAAGTATAGAGATATTGTTTGCTTTATTAAAATTTATATTAGTGAAAATATTATTCTTTTCAAGAATGCTTACCTTTGAAATTCTTTTATTCATGATTAATGGATAGCGTATACTTACAAAGTTAAATTAACTCGGACTATTATTCATCCAGTTAAATGTAAAATAATTCGTATTTTAATATCGCTTTTGTCACGAAGGACATGGGATGAAAAAGATTTTTTAAATAAATTCTATTACAAGTTTTACGAAGCTGAATCAAGAATTTTTAAAAATTACCAATAAGTACTCTTCTGAAGTAAAGCTCTTAAGCAAATGAAAATGTACATTGCTGCAACCTTCCACTTCGAACAAAATTTTATTCATATCATCTGGGAGAATAAAGTTGAATTTCAAGTAATTCAAAATAAAAGATATAAAAGATTCAATTTTAGTAGAATGTAATAAATACACCGAACAATTAATTTTGTAAAGGATTACTATTTTTAATCGTTTATATCTTTTATTGGTTAATGTATTTTCTTTGAAATTATTTATCGGAAATACATTCGAAAACAAATTTCACCCCATAGATTATATATTAAAATCACTGTTAAAAATATAATTGTCATTATAAGATTATATTGGTAAATTTAACAAAATTATAAAAACATTTTATGAAGCAGATTTTCAAATGGGGCAATTTTAAATTAAAAACTCAAAAGGTATGTGTTTATTAATATTTAGGGATTAATTACATAATATATAATGTTAAAAGTTAATTTGCCAGTTCGCGTTACAATTTTTAAGTTTTTTTTTTTTTTTTTTTTTTTTTTTAATTCCCTATTTAGTACGACAGGTCATACTATTTCTCTCAAGCAGCGTCGTTACCAATATTTATCTGTCACCTTGAATATACGTGCAAACATTTTTTATTAATTTAAAATATATAAAACCGAAAGATTGGCATTGTTGTTAAAGCATTCAAACAGTTATTATAACTACTAGCTGACTTAAAGAAAAAAATATGCAACATGTTATTTCAAAGAATAATTTTAAATTAAATTTTCTCGTTGCCACGCAACTTCTAACAACAAATTCTATGATTTTTTAAAACACACAAAACTACATCGGGTGACATAGATTAATAATAATGAAACTATGGATGTGTGGCGTAACAATAATATGAGTCCTAAATTTTAGTCCAAATTATTAGACTTTATCAAAACTTGGTACACCTATTAATCCGGACAAAATCTAGCTAACGCCGTATTTTTTTAGTTGGATAATTGGTTCAAAAGGTACTAAAGAAAATCCCCATTTTAACGTTAAAATTAGTGAAAAATATAAAACAAATTGATGACAAATATAGATAAATAAGTGATTAAATATATTTCTTTTAATGTCGAAAAAAATATGAACATACAAACTTTTTCTTTTTAAGAGTTCAAATAAAATTGAAAAAAAAAATAAAAATCGTACTAAAGAAAAGGAACCGCTTCTATTCTAAATGTAATTGATGAGCATTTCTCCCTTTGGCGAAATTTGAAATTTGCCAAAGTAGTTTGGACATTTTTCGCCAAGACTTTAACTTACCAATTGCAATAGCCATTTTAATTCATCGTCAAAATGACATTAAAAATTTAAACCGCCAGGAGGCTCTTATGCTAAAACCACACCAAAAAGTTTTTAAGAAATGAATATAAGGTCATTGTGCCTAAATGCGATAACCCATAAATGCGACAAAGTTCTTCTGCTGAAAATCTAAATGCTTAAATCACAAACTTATAAATCATAATGGAACATACACATTTCAAGAACGGTTCGCGAAACTTTTCATTAAATTTTAAAGTTTTTTTCTAGTAGAATTTTCTTTTGCAGTAAACATTGTCCATTATGGCTTTCCGACGTCTTTTCCTAATTGCGATGAAAATTTTTCAAATAGTAACTGTAATTTTATCCTTTAATCTTTCAAGGTCAAATAACCACTGTTACGTCATATGCTTGAATACCCTTTATACCTACCAGAAGAAAATAAAAAAAATACTACATCTTTTTAAAAAGAGGGGTTTAAAATTTTTATCGCATTTAAGGGTCTGTTTACACCATTTTCCTAAATGCGACAAATTTTATCCCTTAAATGCGGCAAATTTTACAGTTGATATATTAAGGGAAGTTTAAACATTTTTTTCCTTTTTAACACTTTCCAACAAGGTTTAAAAGTGACTTAGGCTTGTCTGTCCCTCTGTCCGTCTGTCTGTCTGTCTGTCCGCGCTCTAATTCCTGTAGGGACACCCGAAAGTATTCCAAAGCACTGTGTTCTATGAGAGGTATTGCTGTAAACCATATTTAATACCTTAACTGTATACAAATCTTAGTGAAATTGAAGCATGATATTCAAGTTCACTATCGGATGTTTCATATATAAAATGGAATAAATACCACCACTAGTTTGTACACAGGGACACTCGAAAGTACTCCAAAGCATTGTGTTCTATGAGAGGTATTTCTATAAACCAAATTTTAATAACTTTACTTTCCACAAAGTTTAATGAAATTCAAATATGTTATTCATATGCGCAAAAGAATGCTTTGCATAGAATATAGCATGATTAGCATTACATTTACAGGGCCACACAAAAATATTCAGTTACATTAAGAGCTGTTCATAAAAATTTGCTATAATTTCAATTTCGTTTACATTAAGCGTTTTTAACATTGTCTAACAATTTTCATCTGTGAATATAATTTCAATTTAAGTATCTGTCTGTTCGTCTGTCCGCGCTCTAGCTCCAGTAAATATTTATGTAATTTCTTGAAACTGCTATATGTAATTTAAGTTCACTATCGGATGTTCCCTACTGAAAAAGGAGTTAATATCTCTACTGGTTTGTGTACAGAGGAACCCAAACCTTTTACAAAGCATTGTGTTCTATGAGAGATATTTCTATAAACCATATTTTCATACCTTTACTGTACACAAACCTTAATGAAATTGAGAAATGTCATTCAAGTTCACTATCGGATGTTTTATATATTAAATGGAGTAAATACCACCACTGGTTTGGGCACAGAGACACTTGAAAGCATACCAAAGCATTGCGTTATATGAGAAGTATTTCTATAAACCAAATTTTGATAACTTTACTTTCCACAAAGCTTAATGAAACTGAAATGTGTTATTCATATGCACAAAAGACTGCTTTCTATAGAATGTAGTATGTTTAGTATTAGTTTTACAGAGCAACAAAAAAATATTCAGATACATAAAGAGCTATTAAGAAAAGTTTGCTGGAATTGCACTTTCGTTTACAGTAAGCGTTTTTAACATTTTCTAACATTTTTTAAGTGCGAATATAATTTCAATTTGTGTATCTGTGTATCTGTTTGTCTGCCCATCTGTCTGTCTTTCGGCGCTCTAACTCCGGTAAATATTTATGGAATATCTTGAAACTAATGTATGTTTTTCAAGTTCACTATCGGATGTCCCCTATTAAAAATGGAGTGAATACCTCTACTGATTTGTGTACAGGGGCATCGGAAAGTACTGCAAACTATATTTCTTTCTATGAGAGGCATTTCTATAAACCATATTTTAATACCGTTACTTTACACAAATCTTAATGAAATTGAAATATGTTATTTAAGTTCGCTATCGGATGTTTCCTATGTGAAATGGAGAAAATATTACTACTGTTTTGTGTACAGGGAGACTTACAAGTATTGCGTTTTATGAGAGGTATTTCTGCAAACCAAATTTCAATAACTTTACTTTGCATAAATCTTAATGGAATTGAAAAATGTTATTCATATGCAAAAGGAATGCTTTTTATAAATACAGTATGCTTAGTATTAATCTTACAGGGCCACATAAAAATATTAAGTTACATTATGAGCTATTAATAAAAATTTGCTGTAATTGTATTTTCTTTTACAATAAGCATTTTTAACACTTTCTAACAATTTTTAAGCGCGAATATGATTTTAATTTGGTTATCTTTCTGTCCGATTGTCTGTCTTTCTATCTGGCTCTCGTCCCGAGAGTTCTTAAATATTTTCAGAATTTTGAAAAATTGATATATGTTATTAAAGTTCACTATGGAATGTTTCCTATTTAAAATGCCATTAATATGTCCTACACAACGTGTTTGTGTACAGGGAACTTCCAATGCTTTGCGTTTTAGGACAGACATTTTTATAAATCACAATAATCTAAATAACTTTCTACTGTAAAAATTATAAATAAATTGAAATGTATTTTAATATTCTAAAATAATGTTTTGTATAGAATATGATATGATCAACCTTCAGATTTACAGGACTACACTAAAATATTCAAATACATTAAGGGAAGCAATTATAATCTAACGGCTGGATTTTCTTTTGCATTAAGCCTTTTTAACGTTCTTCAACGATGTCTGAGAGCGGTTTTAAATTGAATTAGTCAATCTGTATATTTTTCTATGCTTTTCTCCTTTGTTTGATAATGCAGGCAAAGAATATTGAAAGTTATACGATACAACAAGCACGCACAATTGAAGAGTATTAATAACCAGTGCGTACTGCATGATTTTTCGTTCTTTTTTTAACACTTTCCAGCAAGGTTGAAAAGTGTCAATGACTTCGGTTTGTCTGTCTGTCCGCACTCGAACTCCTGTAAATTTTCATGGAATTTCTTGAAGCTGATATATCGTATTCAAGTTCACTATCGGATGTTCCCTATTGAAAATGGAGGGAATTCCTCTTCTGATTTGTCTACAGGGACACCCAAAATTTTCCAAAGGACTGTGTTCCATGATAGATATTTCTTTAAACCGTATTTTGATACGTTTACTTTAAACAAATTTTAATGAAATTGAAATATCATTTAAGTCCACTTCCGGATATTCCCCATGTAAATTGAAGTAAATACCACCACTGGTTTGTATACAGGGACATCCGAAAGTATTTAAAAGCATTGCGTTCTATGGAAGGTATTTCTAAGCACCAAATTTTAATGATTTTACTTTGCACAAGTCGTTAATATATATATATATATATATATATATATATATATATATATATATATATATATATATATTATTCATATGCACAAAAGAATGCCTTCCATAAAATACAATATTATTAGCATTATATTTACAGGGCCACACAAAAATATTCAGATACATTAAGAGGTATTATTGGAAAATTGCTTGAATTGCATTTTCGTTTACAATAAGCGTTTTTATCACTTTCTAAATGTTTTTAACACTTTCCAATAAAGTTGAAAAGTGTTAATGACTTAGTTTGTCTGTCTGTCCGTGCTCTATCTCCCGTAAATATTCATGGAATCAGAGTTACACATACACTACTCAGAAAAGAAGAGTTAAACACGGAGTTACACACTCTGTTATAAAAAGGCAAAGTTACACACACAATTACACACACAATTACACACAAACTGTTAATAAAAATGCTGAGTTACACACACAATTACACACAATTACACACAAACTGTTAATAAAAATGCAGAGTTACACACACACTGTTAGCAAAAAATTAGCGGTACACACAGCGTTACACACATTGTCAAAAAAAAAAAAAAAAGAGATTTACATACGGAGTTGCACACACTGTTAATAAAAAGCCGGAATTATACACAGCAAAAAATCAGTGATACACGCAAAGTTACACACATTGTTCAAAAAAAAAAAAAAAAAAAAGAATTGAATATTGAATTACACACACTGCTAATAAAAAGGCAGGATTATACACAGAGTTACATGCACTGTTAATAAAAAGGCGCTGTTAATAAAGAGTTACACACAGAGTTACACACACAGAGTTACACACACAGAGTTAATAAGAAGGCAGAGTTGCACACACACCTTTAGTTACGTACAGGGTTACACACACTGTTAGTTACACATAAGTAAAATTACACACGTTGTTTGCTAAAAATCAGCGATACACACAGTGTTACACACACAATGTTAAAAAAAACTGTTAATAAAAAACAAAATTACACATGGAGTTACACACACTGTTAATAAGAAAGAAGAGCTACACACACACTGTTAATTGCATACAGGGTTGCACACACAGTGACAGTTTCACATAGCGTTACGTACCCTGTTAGAAAAGTTCAGCAATACACACAGAATTACACACACACACTGTTAAAAAAAAGAAGAGTTACACACTGTTAACAAACAGCAGATTTAGACACAAAGTTCCACACACTGTTAATAAAAAGGAAGAGTTACACACACTGTTAAAGGCAGAGTTGCACATAGAGTTACACAACATTTTATCTTGAAATAGTTATGTGGTATTAAGTATTTTATAAACTATAAAAAAAGAACGAAAAATCATGCATTACGCAATGATTATTAACACTTTCCAACTGCACGTAATTGTTGTATCTTATAACTTTGAAAGTTCTGTGCCTAAGTTATCACACAACAAACAAACAGTAGTTCTGAAAGGCATACAGACAGACTAATTGAATTCCTAATCATTCTTAAACACTGTTTGAAAGTGTTAAAAATGCTTAACACAAAAGAAACCGTCGCCCTTCGATTGTAATTCCAGCCCTTAATCTATCTGAAAATTTCAGTGTAGTCCTGTAAATTTGAAGGTTAGCAAAATCATATTTTATACAAAACATTATTTTAGCAAATTAACAATAAATGCCAATTTCTTTATGATTTTACAGTTGAAAGTACAGTATGAAAGTTCTTTAAATGTAAATTATAAAAATGTATGTCCTAAAATGCAACGCATTGGCCTTTTTTGCGCATTTCTGTACTTAAACATGTTGTACAGTACCTATTAATGCCCTTTTTATTTGGGAACATTCAATAGTGAATATGAACAACATATATATTTTTTTAAAAATTCAGAAAATATTTCCGGACGCTAAGTACGGTACACGAACAGATAGACAAATGGAGATTCGGGCACATAGATACAGAAATTGAAAACACGTTAAGACTTAAACAAGAAAGAAAAATCATGCAGTACCTATTGATTAGTAACACCTTCCAACTGTACATAATTGTTGTATCGAATAACTTTTAATGTTCTTTGCCTACGTTGTGAGGTTGAGACGTCAGAACGTCACCACAGTTGTTTTAATTAAGCTGGATCCAGCAAAGTAGAAAGTGGGGACGGTTAAAATCGCTTCGTCGCCAGTGACTCGGCGAAAGTTGAGGTCGAGTTAGCTTTGTGTCGGCAAGGTGCTGCAATGAAAGACTTAGATTTTGAATGTTAGATAAATTAGAAGTGATTTTAAAAGGACGGATTGAAATGAAGAGAGAGGAGGATGTAGGAAGAAGTATAAAATGGCGATGGTTTTAGTAGATGGTAGTGTATGTTGGAGGATATTATAGTGGATGTTGGAGGATATTATAGTGGATGTCGGAGCATATTATAGTGTGGATATTGGAGTATTATAGTGGATTGTTGAAAGTCTTACTTTGGCGAATATTGAGTAGTAGAAATTTAGATGAGTGAGGAATAAGTCATGAAGAGTGTTAGTACGAGTACTTGCTAGCGCTCGTGAAAGTGAATTTCGATCTGTAGGGAATCCACTGATCGAAAATGAAGTCGCAGCAGTGGAGTTACGAGTGCAACCGTCGCTTCACCTTCAATTGCTTGCTGGGGTGAGATATTTAAGATAATCTAATTTAATTGTTGATATATATATTTTGATTGAGTAATACACTAACTGAGCTAGTTTAATTGTCAGGCCACCCTCCCCATTAATCTGCTCAAATAAACTTTAGTTATTGTTAATTCAAGTCTTGTGTTCTCTTACTTATCCATTTAGTGATCTAATTAACTTAAGATGGAGTTTGCGTCAACGCAAACTTTACAACGTTATCACACAACAGACAAAAGGACTGAAAAATATACAGATAGACTAACTGATTTTAAAATTACTCTTAGGCATTTTGGAAAGAGTTAAAAAGGCTTAACGCAAAATAAAATGCAGCCATTAAATTATAATTACAGCTTTTGATCTCTCTGAATATTTTAATCTAGCCCTGTAAATCAGAAAGTTAATCATACCATATTCTATACAAAATATTATTTTAGAATATTAACAATACATTTCAATATTTTTATGATTTTTGCAGTAGAAAGACTAAACTTTCAAAAAATTCTGTCCTAAACCGTAATGCATTGGCATTTTTTTTTTGTCCCTGTGAACAAACTAGTTGTACAGGACCTATTAATGTCGTTTTGAATGGGGAACATTCTATAGGAATAATGTTTATAAAAATAACACTCATAAAACACAATGCTTTCGAATGCTTTTGGGTATCCCTGTACACAAACCAGAAGAGATATTCACTCCATTTTCAATATGGAACATCCGATAGTGAACATCAATAAAATATATCAGTTTCGAGAAATTCCATAAATATTTACAGGAGTTAGAGCGCGGGCAGACAGACGGACAGACAGATGGACAGATACACAAACTGAAATCATATTCACACTTAAAAATGTTAGAAAGTGTTAAAAACGCTTAATGTAAACGAAAGTGCAATTCTAGAATTGTTTTATCAGTAGCTCTTAATATAAATGGATATTTTTGTGTCACACTGTAAACCTAATGCTAATCATGCTATATTCTATGCAAAGCATTTTTTTCTGCATATAAATAACATATTTCAATTTCCTAAAACTTCGTGGAAAGTAAAGTTATTAAAATTTCATTTATAGAAATATCTCTCATAGAACGCAATGCTTTGGAATACTTTTAACTGTCCCTGTACATAAATCGGCGGTGGTATTTCCGCCATTTTATACAAGAAACATCCAGTAGTGAACTTGAATAACATATTTCAATTTAATTGAGATATGTCTACAGTAAAACCAATAGAAATACCTCTCATAGAACACAATGCTTTGAAATGCTTCCGGGTGTCCGTGTACACAAACCAGTATAGGTATAAAACTCCATTTTAAATAGGGAACATCCGATAGTGAACTTGATTAACATATATCACTTTGAAGAAATTCCATAAATATTTATGAGATTTAGAGCTCGGACAGTCAGACAGGCAGACAAACAGGCGGACAGGCAGATACACAAAACTGAAATCATATTCACCCTTAAAAAATATTAGAATGTGTTAAAAACGCTTAACGTAAACGAAAGTACAATTCTAGCCTTTTTTTTAAATAGCTGTTAATGTAACTGGATATTTTTGTGCCACCCTGTAAACCTAATGCTAATTATGCTATATTCTGTGCAAAGCATTCTTTTGTGCATATAAATACCATATTTAAATTTCCAAAAACTTCGGGGAAAGTAAAGTTATTAAAATTTGATTTATAGAAATATCTCTAATAGAACGCAATGCTTTGGAATACTTTTGAGTGTCCCTGTATATAAATCGGTGGTGGTATTTCCTCCATTTTATACAGGAAACTTCCAATAGGGAATTTGAATAACATATTTCAATTTCATTAAGATATGTCTACAGTAAAGGTATGAAAATATGGTTTATAGAAATACCTCTCATAGAACACAATGCTTTCGAATGCTTTTGGGTGTCCTGTGCACAAACCAGTAGAGGTATAAACTCCATTTCAATAGGGAACACCCGATAGCGATCTTGAATAACATATTTCAATTTCATTAAAATATGTCTACAGTAAAGGTGTGAAAATATGGTTTATAGAAATACCTCTCATAGAACACAATGCTTTGGAATACTTTTGAGTGTCCCTGTATATAAATCGGTGGTGGTATTTCCTCCATTTTATACAGAAAACATCCTATGGTAAACTTTAATAACATATTTCAATTTCATTAAGATATGTCTACAGTAAAGGCAGGAAAATATGGTTTGTAGAAATACCTCTCATAGAACACAAATGCTTTGAAATACTTTCGGGTGTCCCTGTACACAAACTAGTAGAGTTATAAACTCCATTTTCAATAGGGAACGTCCAATAGTGATCTTGAATAACATATATCAGTTTCAAGAAATTCCATAAATATTTACGGGAGTTAGAGTGCGGACAGACAGAAGGACGGACAGACAGACAGACGGACAGACAGGCAGACAAACCGAAGTCATAAACACTTTTCAGCCTTGTTGGAAAGTGTTAATAACAGTTTTAAACCTTCTTTGGAAAATGTTAATAACATTAAAGTAACTCCCATGCATTAAATGCATTATCGCATTTAGGGAGTTTGAACATCGCATTTAGGACATAGTACCCTAAATGCGACAAAATTTTCCTAAATGCGACGCTGGTATATATTTTCATAAATTACTGATATTTTTTTAATTTCTTGAAAAAAAATTACACAAAACACTAGTTTAGAACTATGAGTATAATATTCAACCATTTTTTCTTTCTTTTCATAATTATTTGTTTACTAAACTGTCATAAGTTTCCTAAATGCGATAAACTTACCAAAAATCACGTCGCATTTAGGCACAATGACATTAGTGACTGATCATAGGATTGAAACAAAATTACTGTTTGCCTTTACATGAAAGAATAAATTAAAGTAAATAATGTTGTATTAAATTAAATACTGTTTCTTGCAGAATTTCATATCTGCAATTTCATATCTTTCTTCATACTTTGAAAAGAAAAATAGGCTTAGTTTTTTTTTTTTTTTTTTTTTTTTTTTTGTGTGTGTGTGTGTGTGTGTGTAAGTTTTAATAAGAATGAAATGTAAAAGGAAAAGTTCGTAAGTGATTAAGTAAAAAATATTGTCCCCGTTATTAGGATTTATATTAATCAAGATATTATCCAATTAAAAGTGCTAATGTATTGAACTTGATTATACATGTTTATTGGATAACGTACTTTGTAAAAAGAAAATAGTCCGACTCACATTTTCAGTACAATACCTAAAATAAATCGTCGGCAAACTGTGGCTAGCGAACCACATGTGGTTCTTTAGCCCCTTGAGTTTTTAGAAAAGATCTGCTTAGGAATACCCTAATTACATTTATAACAATGAACCAAACGATGTAAATCAAGTAAAAAACATTTTGACATTTTTCACATTTTTCTATGTTTCAAATTAAGTTTGTCGACTAATGATTTAAGTCGAATGTAAAATATTTCACATCTAAATATCCTTTATAATGCATAAAACATTTGCGATGAATTTCTGTTATAAAGAGCTGAATGAAGAAATTTAAATATTTATTGAAAAGAGCTTTTCTAAATTGAAGCTCTTAAGCAAATGAAGACATATAATATCATTACTTTGATATAAATACTTAATATCATAAAAGATATAACATTCGATTTCAGTAGAATGTAATAGATACATTCAATAATTAATTGTATAATGGAATATATTTTCTTAAGATTTTGCATTTTCAAATGAGATAAAGACCTTTTAAATTATTCATTGCTTTTAGATTTTAACGATGTTCAATTTTAGAATATAAAAGCGGTGCATGTATTTTTCAGTAAAATGTCTTTGTACAATATTGCTATTTAGAATTTGTTAGCTCAAAAGGAATAAAAAGATGTACTATTTATTTTCAATTTGTGGGTATATTTTATAAACAACCGTTTGAACAAAATTTTATTCTTATCATCCAGACAAATGAAAGGGATTTCTAAGTGATTCTAAGGAATTCTAAGTGATTCAACATAAAAAGATATAACGGTTAGTTTTATTAGATTACTAGCAGGCTACACCCGCTTCGCTGGTCACTATATTTAAATGAATTTTCAAAAGAATTGGATCAGTATTTATTTTTTACATCACATTAAAAATAAAAACTTAAAAAACAACAACACTGAAATTGCTTTAGATTTCGCTTCTTTGGGTACCCGTTGCCAAAGGCAGCTCTTTTTTCTACCCGTACTGCATCGGGGCCAGTTTCCAACTATCTACAGAAAGGTCTTTCCCGGGCACTTCAATCTGGGTATTTATCGACGACTTGTGGATTTTCTGTAATTAAGAACTACGATTTTAAAGATGACTGTATCTCAGCATCTATTACATATTTTAGTTTTTGAACCATGTGTTTTTATAGCCCCAGTTATTTACACTATATTACGATTTGATTCCGACCAGTGCAATAAAATAAAATAAAAATGTAGATTTTCTTTTAAAAGGAATTAAATACATGAAAAACGAATTTTAATCAGTTTATCCTTTCTACTATAAACTACCATTTTTTTTCACCCAATAAATATTATAAATAATAATAATAATAAAAAGATTTTTCTCTTAAAGGAATTAATTAAAAAAATGAAAAATAAAAAGTTGCTATAGTATAAAACTTATACATAAACGTAACAGTTTATTTCTATTGCATTACCATTTGATTTTCAATAAATATAATAATAATAATAAAATAAATAAATAAAGGGAAAATCGCTTTCAAATGAATGTATTAAATAAAAAATTAATTCCATAATAGCCGTTGCTAAGATACGCAGACGATTACAATCAAAGAATAAATTCATGTAAAATGAAGCATTAAAGCCAATATTTAAAATCGAAAAAACATTAATTTAAAAAATTCAAATTCGAAATTCGAAAAATTCTCGATGAGGTGCACATCTGCAGGTACCCAGGCACCTTTATGCCAAATTTGGAAGCTCTGCGATCAATAGTGTGAGCACCAAAGCGCAGGCAGAGACACAGACACACACACAGACAGACACTTCTCTTTATTTATATAGATAATCCATGCACTGAATGATAATTAGTATAATATATTATTATTTATTCATTTATTTGTTTTATTTATTTATTTATTTATTTATTTTGTTGTTGTTGTTGTTGTTGTTAAGAGTTTATACTTTTTAATGATATAATGTATTTTCTTTAAAAGTATGGCGTGTATTTTTATAAAATGTTGAATAAAATCCCATTTCTATTATCCTAAATGAGTAAAATATGAGTAATTTTGTTTCAATTAAGCGAAAATTAATGTATGAAAAGTTTTTAACAGCAACCACACATATGCAGTAGAAATTCAAAACATTGAGCACTTAACAGAAGTATTGAATTTGTAATAATAGTCAGTCTTTCTTAATTTATTTTTTATACCGTATTTGAAGTTCCCAGAATTATTTTGTACTAGCGTTATTCTTTTATACATAAATTCCAATCAATATATGAAAAAAAAAATGCATTTTTTGAGTAAATTATTGCAAATATCTACAATTAAATGGCTTCTGACACGAGCATAAATAATCAATACTATTGAGCTTGTCAAAAACAGCCACTGCTTGTAAACAGACCAAATTTTGAATAAATATATTTGTATAAAAGAAAATAATCTAGTAAAAAATTTATATGTAAATGAATGATTTCTATGTCAGTGTATAATTTTTAAAAGTTAATTATCTAGGTGTGTAATAAAAATAGTTATAATTATAAAATTATATAATACTATTATTGAATGCAAAATTAATTGTGTTTCGCAAAAAAAGAAATAAAAACTAATAATAATTATATATAACTAATAATAACTAATAATAATTAAAATAATAACTAATAATAATTATTATGAAATGTGTATATTGAAATATAAAATAAGCTTTTATAACACTAACAGATATCTCTGAGGTTAGTTAGTGATTATACGTCTAGTACGTGAAAGTAGATACCGATTTTAAATTTAGCTTTTCTAAAATAATGTTTCTGTGACAATCTGATATTAATTATAAGAACTGATTTTTTGCACCACCTAATTCAATCTATGTAATTGACACATATGAATTTCAATGAACGCATGAACAAACATGAGAAATGAACATTGGACAAGAATATCTAATTAAACTATTTCGAGGAAAAATAAATGTATTTATTATAACTTCGATTTGTATATCTGTCAGCCTTTAGATGTTCGTAAATACTTTTAAAATTTCTTGAAAATGATATCTAAAAAATTGGAGTACGTACGTCTGCTTTAGTAATTTTATTTATTTATTCTTTTTTTTTTTTCTCTCATTTAAAAATTAACCATATTCAGTGACTTTTTTCTTATAAGCCTAATTACGTGTTTCTCGCCATTCAAGAATTTACTTAAAAAATTTCTGTCAATAATATTTTTTATTTAATTTTATTGCTCGCAAAGAGGTCCAAGCTGCCCCATGTCAGGTATATTAATACAATTTATGAGGCATGTTGGACCATATTTTGCCGAAAATTCCAATTTCAATATTTGGTATAAATACCATCCAGTATTGAAATTAAATAAATTTCTTTTGTATTCAAAATTAAAAATACATGTTATTGGACCCAGTAGAGCCTGTTTAATTAATTATAGTCAAAATTAGTTGGTATAGATACACTGAGAAATAACTATACCGAATTAGAAAAAGAATACTTATTCGTTCTATATCTAGAACGAATAAGCATTCTTTTTCTGATTCGAATCCCTAAACGAGCAGTATAGATTTCTGAGTTACGTATATAAGGTAAGCAAGAAAGACGATTTATTATCATAAAATAACACTATATTTCAAGACTAATTTTTTTAAGACTAATTTAGAAAAATTTTAAGACTAAAATTTTTCTAATTTAAGACTACACTCCGCGACAAAAAAATAGGTACAAAGTTTTTTTTTTTTTTTTTTTTTTTTTTTAATTCTTCATAAAATAACATTATCTAAATTGTGCTGATCATTTATTATCATAACAAAATATCATCAAATCAAAAACATACTAAATATTTGTATCATATTCAAAATAATCATATTCAAATATTAATAAAAAAAAATAAAAAAAAAACCTTTGTACCTATCTATTTGTCGCCGAGTGTAGTCTTAAATTAGAAAAATTTTAGTCTTAAATTTTTTCTAAATTAGTCTTGAAATAGTGTTATTTTATGTTAATAATAAATGATAAGTTAGATAATGTTATTTTATGAAAAGTTAAAGAAAAAAACTTTTGTACCTATCATTTTGTCACGGAGTGTATTCTTCTCCAGCATCAACACATTTTCTTTATTATACTCTCCTATGCAATGATGCTTTTGTCAGTTTCATATTTTAGTTTTGATATAATTCTATGCTATTTCTTATTTGATAATCCCCATAAGCTTAATTTATCCGAAATGTTACCCTATTCTGCCATATTATAAAATTTTCTAATGTTGAATATATTATGAATTTATAAGAGTTCAATGTTAATATTCAATAGAGTTTTTAACCATGCAATAAATGATATGTTTATTCTGGTCCAATTTATTTATGATGATTATTTTTTAGGTAATATACGCACAAATTACGTAAAGATTTGACTAATCTACAAACTAAAACTACATTGAATTAATTTATTTCGGATCATTTCTATCCCAAAGAGTGTACAAAGATTAAAAAAAAAACTCTTATCCAAAGTTTCTACGAAAGGCGAAAATTTATCTGATGAAATTTTTAACTTAAATTAAGGTCATTAAATTACAACTCTTTAGATCCTGAGAAATTTGTGGGCTATATACGATATATGTTTCAATGTAAAAATTATTTGTTTTTGTATCCTGACCTACGCTTAAAATTGTCAGAAACCACTCAAATCACCCTGTATTACTTTCAGAGTTGCCTAAAATAAGGTTCAGAAATATTTGAATCGATTAAATTTTTTACGGGAGGGAGAGGGGGGGGGAGGATAGTTCCTGAAATAAATTACTAACTAAAATTTATATAGAAATGTAACGCGCGTTTTTCCATCTTAATAAAAACGGAAATATACATTGCTGCTAATAAATGTGTATATTTACTTATGTAGCGCAAAATTATTTTTTTGATATAAATAATTCTTAGAATCAGCTGCTATGTATTAAATTAAAATTAAAATTTTCTTTAAAACAAAACACTTTGTATTATTCTACGTGTTGTTACTTGGGATTACAATAAGTTACATTATTAAACTCTTCTCAAAATGCAAAGACATTTGGGACATTTAATACAGAATTTAATAATAACTTCTCGTTGGCAAATAATATTAGTTTTAATTAAAGATGCCCCCAAAGATAAACTTTAACATGATGTTTGTCTCCACAGTAATGTCAGTCAAGCTAATCTCTCTGCTGTATGTCATCAACAACAGGATTATATTGAGTTTATTAAAATATGTTTAAGGAAATAAAGAAATTTTTTTACATAATTTTCCTGACCATGTATTTTTAAACCATATTAATCTATCTTTAGTTGTCAAAAGTGAATGAGATCTGAAAAATAAGTAAATATTATATTAATTATTAATTTTTCATTGAATGATTTCCAATAAATTGTTCACAGTTTTCAGATAGTTAATTAGGTTTACGCTGTATTTTCTTTTTTAAAAAGTTTTATCATGTACTGGACCTTTTGAAATAAGGATATACCATTAATCTTACTCCTAACTGAGGATAAGGTTAAAGAGAAGGTTATAATAAAGTATAAGTTTAATGATAATAAAAATATCATATATTAAAATGCAAAGCAGGCATGAGTAAAAGCAACATAAGAACGACACTAGAATATAAAATTTAAGGTTGTTTACTTATTTCAAAATTTTCAACCTTCAGCAAATGGTTTTAAGAACAACGATGTTGGAAAATTTTAATTTAAACACTTAATTTTAATTTATAAAAATGGGTCTTAAAAATGTGTGAGTGTATTAATTCTTAGAATATAAATGCTTATTAAAAATAGAATTTTTTTAAGCTATGTCCTCTAGGGTAGTTTATTTTGGTATAAATAAAAAATACTAATTTTCCGAACTCTTGTTTAATATATCCTAAATTTTTCGTTTTCATGGCTTGTACGGCAAAAACTATTTAGTATAATAGCATGTAATTTGGCAGATTTGAAGAAAAGTTATATTATGTATGCAAAAATCTAACCGTTTATAAGTAGCTAAATTACTTTAGATGATATTGATGTTGAATGCAGAGCTAAAACAATTATATTAATAAATTTTGCAAAATCAAAAACCATACATACAAACTATGCTCGCAAAGCATAAAAGTGTTTTTATTTTTTAATTTTTTAACGTAACTTCAATCTATTGCCTATTACACTTTCTAATCAATTTTTGATTCTATCAATGCTATTTTCGATTTTTCGACAATTATTTTTCGGCATATGCATGAGTAATGTAAAGGTGAGTTTCGAAAAAATTGTGAAATAATTCTCTCAAACTTTCATAGAATATACACAAATACAAACTATTTCGTTCAAAATTTATTTATTAAAATATTTTAGTTTACTGATTTTATGCAAATATTTTATTAATAGTTCAGTGAAAATAATCTCTTAGATTTTTTGTTCATCATGGAACGCAATTTATTCAAAAGTGAAAAGAACTAATATTGTTATTGATCAAAAGGGTAGGGAAAAAGATGGAAAGGCTGTCTTTCTATATTAAAATTGATTATCTTCATTAGAAATTCGGCTCATTATAGTTTTGCTTCATTTCAGGATAGTAGTTGTTTGTAACCACTCCAGTTTTGATGAAAATTGAATTTCATTCAACATCTGTAAACGGTTACAGGGAAGTCTAATCTGCAGTGGGAGTATGTACCTAATTCTATAAAAGTTTTATGAAACAATGAAAACATGAAAAACTTATAGAACCGATGTATGTCTGAAAACTACTAAAATATACATAGCTACCTTACAAGCTAGCCTTATTAACATCTGTTTAGTACGAGGAATATCGGAAAAGTACGTTCCATTTGCATTTATTGACACAGAATCGTTAAGATCATAATATTGTGCAAATGCGATACTCACCCAGTGCTACTAAGAAGGATTTGGCGCAATTTTAGGTTAGTTGAGGGTTCATTTAGTTAAAATTTGTTACCACTTCGTGGTATGTATTTGAAATTGCAAAACAGTTGATAATCCTTGCGACTTATGAGGTAAAGTCTCAATCTGTGTTTTACAGAAAATAACATTTATTTATTATCCATTAATATATATATATATATATATATAACGAGAATAATGAAAATGTGGCAAGAATTTCAATAGAGAAAGTTCAATAAAGAACGTGATAATGTGCATGGTAATGACTGCGGTGTGTGTTTATTTTTCTATCATTTTGAACTATTTGTCCCTACTGAATGCCATTTTTTATTCTAGATGAGATCATTGGTTGGTAGTTAAGAGGTCCAACCACGGCTCAAAATTTCCGTTCGCTAGCTCACCATTGGCGAGCGTAATTTTTACTGTGGCGAGTATTAATTTGGTCTAGTTATAGATGGAATTTTTAGATTATGGTTGCACCAGAAATTTTTTTTTATTATTGATTTAAAAACAGTTAAATCTTCCCGAACTTAGGAAATAACCTCTTGTTTAACCTTTCGTTTTCCGCTTCGCCGGAATGCCGAATCTTTGTGTGTGCTGCTCGATGATTGCCCCAGCTTCTTTCCTTGCCTCACAACACAGACAGAAGAGAAATGTTTAGCGCACATCTAAAAATTCTAATCCTTTAAGCAATTT